>VWZZ01008372.1:5803-34490 GCA_013399095.1 Psophia crepitans | reverse complement strand
AAAAAAAAAATGTAGTTAAACACAGAAAAGCATATTCTGATGTTTTAGTTATTGTATTATAAAATTACAATAAAGGTTATAGAAAAAAAACCGTAAAGGTTGTAGGAACAGTCACAAGAATCCCTTTTGGCCAGACCTTAGCTAGTGTGCATGTTTACATGTCTCAGTTGAAGTTAGTGAAGCTAGCCATTAAAATGTACTGAATTTCTATGAATGTATTTAGCTTTAACTCTTCAGCAGCACAGACTCTTATTCTGGAGACAGCATCCTCAGATGCTAAGATGAGGTGATAGTGTCATCTTTATATACTAGCTGCTTTCCAGGAGGATGTGACATCAAGTTTGTGTTTCCAGAAATATGTAAAAGTGACGAATGAGCCAAACTTGTCACCTGTTTTTGCCTAAGGCATAACCTTCTTTTGCTACTACAGTTTTACATGTTGCATAAGGATTTCCCTGAATTAACTGAAAACAGAAGTAGAGGACAAACACTGGGCAGAAAACACCAGTGTCCATTACTTGCATTGACCTGATTCACTATGAAAATAGGAGAAGATGCAATGGAGTTCTAGAAAGTTAAAACATACAAAGCATTGGGTTAGCCACAGCCGTGGGTGTAATACTTTTTTTTTTTCCCTTTTCACAGGAAGACACATCTCCTCTTCCTCCCACTGTTTCAGACTGTCTGCGGGCTGATGTTAGAATCCCTGTTGCTCAGAGCCAAAATTGTTCCAACTACCCAGAAGGGCTGACCTTCACCCGCAGTTTCCTCTATCCTCCCAGTGAGCATGGCTCTTTTTATAGCTAGAGCTTAGAAAGTCTTAATCAGCTGGATGTGGGTTTATGTTTAAACATATACCGAAACACCAAAACAAACTTCTTTGGATCAGCATGTTGGGCAGAAAAAGGTTTCCAGTGTTTGCAGACTGACCAAAAGCAGGACTTGTATCTAAACATTTTCAGTTTAGAACGTGTAAGTTTTCATTTAAAAAATGGAACAACTTGAATGTGATGAAAACTGGTTGGAAAGATGTAAAGAGTTGGAATGAAGGCCTATCCCTCATCCTCTGTATGAATATTCATTTCCTATTGTCAAATTTGGTAATCACTTTATTGAACAGATTATACAACCAAATTTGGAGATATGTTTGCAGTAGGACCATACATTCATGCTCAAATGTAAAATCTAATTGAATTACATGTACCTGCAATGCATAGTGACATATGAATCAAATTCATCCTTGCATAGTATTTAATTATTCTATACTTTGTTCTTTTATATAGATTTCAATTCATCTGCTCTTGAACAGTACGACGCCTTACTCACCAGCAATATTGTTCCCATGTACACAGCTTTCAGAGGTAGGTTGCAAAGTTTTGATTAATTTTGATTAATTTTCTGTAATTATGGTTCTGGATTTGATAAAGCCATGACAAGGACTTAAAAACATGAATATATGGCCTGCAGTATATCCAGATCTTGTGCAAATGTATTTAAAACTTTTTAAAAGGAGATGTGTGAAATTTTAAACCACACTTATGTAAGTTAAATTTTTTTCTGTGCATAGTCCTGACCTCTGCTTAGGTGTACCTGTTCACTTTTGAACTTTCTCGCCATCTCCTGTGTGGTGTCCTAACATGAAATGCTAACTATGAAACTCTCATGAAAACGTCCCCTTGGAGAAATTTTCAAGGTGAATGAAAACAGCATTTTTTCTTCCCTTTTGCAAGGTCTCAAGAGAAGACAGGACGAAGTTTGTAAACAATAGTGATATAGTGCCTGTTTCATCAAACAGAATCTCAAACCAGACAATATTAATCTTGGAGTATTTACTTCAGGCAGATGTTTCTATTACACAAGTGCAGTAAGCTACATTAACTCTTTCCATACAGCCTGACTCACGTTTGTTCATAATCACTGATAAGAAATTTTCTACAACTGCATATTGTCCTGTTTTACTTTTAGGCCTAGGCTCATTTTTCAGTAACAAAGGATAGGGCAACAAAACTGGTGAAGGGACTGGAAAAGAAATCTTATGGGGAGCGACTGAGGGAACTGGGGCTGTTTAGCCTGGAGAAGAGGAGGCTGAGGGGAGACCTGATCGCTCTCTACAACTACGTTAAAGGAGGTTATAGTGAGGAGGGTGTCGGTCTCTTCTCCCAAGTAGCTAGTGACAGGACAAGAGGGAATGGCCTCAAGTTACATCAGGGCTGGTTCAGATTGGATATTAGGAAGAACTTCTTCATGGAAAGAGTAGTGAGGCATTGGAACAGGCTCCCCAGAGAGGTGGTTGAGTTGTCGTCCCTGGAGATCTTCAAAAAACGCATAGATGCGGCGCTCCAGGACATGGTCTAGTTGGAACGGTGGTGTAAGGTTGACGGTTGGACTTGATGATCTCAGAGGTCCTTTCCAACCTTAGTGATTCTATGATTCTATGATAGAAAGAAGAGTTGTGTAAGGAAAAAGCTGGAGGAAAAGCGAAGATGTAACTATATTTTTAATGCATTTGGCTCTCATTTATTCATCCACTCATGTCATACAAAAACAGAGATCTAGAAAACCTAAGCATGTTTAATCTTCCAATAACTCGTTACAAAAAATCCAGTTTTCTGAGGAAAACTCTACAAGAGATTTAAATTTACAAGAAGTTACTCTAGACCATAACCAAGAGGTAAATCAATAGAGGATGCCCTCAATCCCCCAAACTCATCTGGGATTTTTGCCTGTAAATATTCAAATCTGGGATTTTGAGCTGTAAATATTCAAATAGTCTCACTAGCTTACATCCTACAAATTTTATTTTCTCAAATAACATCTGTGAAACAAGCCAAATTGCCTACCAGTATTTGACATGAGTTCTTTAGAGTTAGACTAACTCTTAGGTGGTAAATATTCCTTTTACAAAGCTATTATCTCAGTTCCTACTAATTGACACAGTAGCAGGTGCTAGCAGATAGGCCAGAAATGAATGACCTCTCAGCTCTAGAGTCGAAGTCATTATCTCCAGTAGTGCAATGGACCTTGCAGAGGTATAATAACATTTACTGTGCCTCTTTCAATAGTGAGTGAGAGCATGACCCTTCTTATGAAATCCAAATTTTGTGAAAAAAAGAGTGGATTTTACAGGCAGTTTAGTTTGGAACTTTCTATTATTCATCTATAGCAAGAAAGGAAATATGTTCTTTTTTTTCAGTGGTGAAATAACGTCAAGTTAATGTTAAGTATGCTTATATTTTCTTTTACTGACAGACATTTGGGAGTATTTCCATAATGTGCTTCTTCAGGAGTATGCTAGAGAAAGGAATGGAGTAAATGTTATCAGCGGACCAGTATTTGATTACAATTACGATGGCCATTTTGATACTCTTGATGAAATTAAGCTGTAAGTATATGGAAAACCAGAAGTCAAACTCCAGATTATTTCCCACTGTGTTTCCACACAAACAAACTTCTACTCAAAAAGAACAAGAAAAAAATATCATGGAGAATGGAGTATTCCACTTATAATAAATACTACATTCACTGTTACTCATACAACAGCAAATAATCTTGCAGATACAGTATTGTAGAAGTTGAAGTTCCAGTAAAGAGAAAAAATGCTTTGCAGTTACATGTGTGTCTATGTACGTACACACGCACAGATACAGACCAGTAACTTACTTTCCAAGCTTATGCCTAGATTTTTGGGCCTCTGCAACAGAAATACCATGAGAATATATAACATGTCAATATGCAGAAGAAGTGTATAAATACAATTTTATTGCTTTCATGTTGTGCTCACTCACCTATTTGTTGTTTCTCCTTGTCTCAGATTGATAAATTTTATCAAAGATCAGATTTCTGTGTTTCCCTTCACTGAATCATGTAACTGGGAATGTGACATGTAGCATTTCTGAGTGGTACCTTTGCATAGCTATGGCTTACATGAGTCACTTGAAGGTCTGACAAGTTCTAGGTACAATGTAGTGAGCTCTGGTAGCATAGCAAAATACATTTAAAAATTCATCTGTGCGTAGAAACAGGAATAAGAGAAAGCTTGCATTAAAAAAATATATAAAAGAGAAATATAAAAGATAGAGCAATTATTTATGTCAGTGAATGAGGACAGAAGGAGGAAAAAACAGAATAAGAACAAACAACTTTGTTCCAAATATAGGGAAAATGCCTTCTGACAGTAAGAACACTTATGTAGTAGAAAAGTGCTGGGAAATCTGCACAGCTGAGTCTGTCACTGGAGATGTTTTATGCAAGGCTAGACTTAATACCACATCTGTCAAAAATGGTTTGCAAATGGGAAAATCTGCTCTGCCACGAAGTAGGAGGGTGGAAGGGAGGAGAAACTAGAACTTCCTTCCAAGCAGAATGCTGTAATGCCCAGCTGACCACATAATGTCGACAGTTTGAAATAAGCATGTTTTATTCAGCATGGTTATATGAAGCAGTATAATGATTTCAATGACAGTGTTTTGTTGAATACTGTAGATGTACAGCAAATCTGGAAAGTGTTCAGCTCCTCGTAAGAATAGAATAGAATAGAATCATTAAGGTTGGAAGAGACCTCAAGGATCATCCAGTCCAACCGACCCCCCGCACCCACTAAACCATGTCCTTCAGTACTGCGTCTAACCTTTCCTTAAACACCCGCAGGGATGGTGACTCCACCACCTCCCTGGGCAACCTGTTCCAATGCCCGACCACCCTTTCAGAGAAGAAATTTCTCCTCATCTCCAACCTGAACCTCCCCTGGTGCAACTTGCAGCCGTTCCTTGTAGTCCTGTCACTAGTTATCTGCGAGAAGAGGCCAAAAGTGACCATGTTCACAGAATAGCCAAAAAAGAGAGGGAAAGACATTTTCAATTAAGTATCCTAAAGTGGTTTCTATAGCACATAGCCATGAGCTGTCATTCTAGCATTTGTTACTGAACCAGAAGCTAATTTTCTTGTCACTCTTCTCCAATTCAGTTTCATGTGGTTGAAATTATTAATGCAATGAAGGGCAAATATGATGCGCTATCCTGTCGCTTCCAGATGTAGAGATCTCTGGGTCTGGGAAAATAGTTTTGACCACAATCCTGTTAGTTTCAGTAGGACTGCTTGTAGCAAAAGGACTAATCCATGTGCGTTTGGCTGTTTGTGAAACAGACAGTGAGGCTGTCTATCCCATCAGGTATTTATTTCAATTATAAAATAAATAAAGGTCATACAGTAGTGAAATATCTATGCTGAGATAAATTCTGTAAATTACTAATGGCATCAGTGGTTTTAATACTCGAAATCTAAATAAATCCCTTAATGTTTGGTTTGCAGGCATGTAAACAATACAGAAATCCCTGTCCCAACCCATTACTTTGTGGTTCTGACTAGCTGCAAGAACAACTCCTTTACACCACTGAACTGTTCAGGCTCTTTGGATGTTTTGTCTTTTATCATTCCTCATCGACCTGACAACACGGAAAGCTGTGCTGTAAGTATAGTTCTACATTCCTGTGTGCCAGTGAGCTTTGTGAACTGATTCCCAGTGGGATCCAGTCATCTAGAGAATCCTTAGAAGTCTAAGTGTGTCATTAACTCATTCCCCATGAGTTGAGAGTGAGTTGAGAGCTAAAGTGATAACTAGGAAAGCAAGAAGCTCCAGGAGAGGTGGCTGGAACCTAATGAGCTGACAGGAAGCAAGGAAGAAGAAAGGAGGGTCTGATAAGAGGACTTGGAAATGCTGTCACCTGAGAAGGGCAGAGAACAGCAGCACAGCCAAGGGGGTGATGAGATAGCTTTATGGAAGGCTGCAGGATCAACTTACTCCAGACATATCAAGGACTTTTGAGTGTTACTCCCTTCAGTGTAACTAAAAGAATTCCTTCAATCTACCTTTATCAGAAATTAGACAGTAGGCATTTAGATGGACAGTTCTACAGTTGAAATTCATACTTAAATAAAACCTATGCTTATCAATAACGGTGTAAATCTCATGTTTTGTGGCAAACAAAATAAATTGGCTGAGTGTAATGTGTGTTGTTGAGCCAGCTGAGTGTCTGTTCCATAACCTCTGGGATGCAGAAGGTTCCTTGGCTCACTGCATGTATTACAGAGTCTCTCCACACACAAATACAGCTGCACAGATTCGCACTGGCCCTCAAAGCAATACAATTGTGTTTCTTTAGTTTATTTATAACTTTGAACTCATAACTCTAGAGAGGTGGAAGCTTGTGCTTCTTAGAAACAACTCGAGTGTCTCATTTGTGGTGTGGATAATCCACAACTGCCCAGTCACCTTTTTGGTAGTTAAGAGTGGACTCAATATACAAAATACATAATTTGAATGAATTAGTCTTTATACTTCAGAAATTAACATCTGTTATTTCTAAAGTTTAGCAACAAACCCCAAATATTGTTGCATTTTATATTCATTGTGTCTTGCAGTGACGTAAATTTAGTGAACTATTTGTGTCAGAAACAGATACTGGTAATGGAAAAGCACATTACAATCTGTTTGCAAAAATCCTCTGTAGTAAAAGAATTGAACAACAACATTTTTGATTAGTGCTTACATTTCCATTGTTTTCCCTGTCTATCTTGCAATAGTTATTACTGTCCAACAATCATGGCTGAGCTGCTGTAAGGACTTTGTTCAGGTTTGCAGGTGCCTGTTGTTTGGCTAGCTTGAGTGCCACAGCTAATTTATACTGTAACTAAAACTATCCTTACTTCTGTGTTTAAATCATGAATGACTCAATGGTACTTTGTAGTTAAAAGTCATACTTGCCATTTCAGCATAATTCTGCTTCTCTGTTACTTTGAAGGTGGGGAGGGGAGACATCCATTTGATGGTATTTAAATGAAATCCTTAAATACAAGGCTGTAAAGGTGTCTACGAACACCTGAATGAAGTTTTACCAACTGGAGGCATTTAGTCTGTCAAACCAATTCGAACACTGGTTATTGTCTAACACCACCACCATGAAACAACAGAGTGCCTTTTAGTTGTTTGAACATTGTTCTTGTTTGTTTTGGCAGGAAAACAAGACACTTTCTGAATGGGTTGAAGAGAGAGTTCGGGCTCATTCTGCACGTGTTCGGGATGTGGAGCTGCTAACTGGGCTTGACTTTTACCAGGAAAGGGAGGAACCCATCTCTGAAATCTTACAGCTAAAGACATTTTTGCCAGTATTTGAGACTGAAATTAACTGACTATCTGTTAAAAAAGTGTCAGTGCTTGGAAGAAAGTGATTTAACTTTTTTCCTTCTTAAAGTATGTAGGAAACACGACCACAGCTCTTCTACAGGAAAAGATGCTTAAAGGAGCGAATTTCTTTTTTCAAATTCATATTCTTTGGTCAAGTGTTTTGTGCCATCTGAATAAAAATTTCCTAAAGTAAAGTAAATCATCATTGCTGAGCCAGGCTTTCAAAACAGAGAATATTTTATTAATAGTGGTTTGAAAAAAACCTGCAAGAGGAACATGTTTCATAGTAGAGAGACCCCAGAATTGTAAACTGAAAATATTTTTATAATGGAGCTAGAAAGTGAAACAGTTTGAGAGGAATGTGTGTGGTTTTTCCCTTGTGTTTATCAGAGAGGTTATGGTTATCTAATACTAGTACGTCCCAAAATGTTCTGGAAACTGCTATGTATTTAAAGACATATTCAGGCTCCCGAAGTTTGTACGCAGTGGAAGTGTCTTCTGTGATCGTCCCTCGGCTGACTCATTATTCTGGTTACAAGTGAAATGAAGTTAGAGTAAATGAGCTATATTCTGCACCCTTCAGAAATCTTAAAGCATTCTAAACATGAAGAGATAAAAGAAATGCTCTAGCCAGGAGAATTTGGTCTGGATATTTACCTGTAGTTGCAATGACTTTCAAATGCCTGGCAATACCTAAATGCTTGTGTCTATTTTTAAATAGTTAAACCTGAGATTAGAGCACAAAATTAGCGGTGACATCAGAAAAATAGTCACTGTTCCTTTGTGTAGTGAATTTATACACAAAGACTCTCTAAATCTCACTGTGCTGTACACAAAGTACTACTGAGGGCAGGTAAGTGGGACAAGGCAGTGGAAATTCCCAGATTCTGCTATTACAAAAATGTCACGCATTAATTGAGGGTTGAGCTGATTTTCTCCACTGAAAATGCTGCTAAGCAGGTATGAATAACAGCAGACAATTGACCATTTGTCTGATTTCTAGGCACAGTGGGGAAGTTTTAAAGAAACATGTCAAAGAGTGTTTCATTCTGTAACTAATTGTGGACTGAATGAGATATGTCTGTTTGAAAAAAGAAGCTTTATAAGTCTATATAATGTAAAACCAAAACCATACAGGACATTGTTGTCCCCACATCTTAGTTGATCAGTGTGTGCACATAGACTCCAAACATACCTTACCAATATTTATCTTACTTCGAGATGTGGGACCAAGCTGAACATCAAGATTTGTATCTTTGGTTAAACCATCACACCATCTCCTTGAACATGGAATTGTGTTTCATCCTGCAACACTGTGGCATCAAAGTCTGTCCATCTAAATAAGAGACTCCTGCTAAACTACCTCAATTAAGAATACAACTGATTTTTCACTGCACAGTAAATCATCCCCTAACTCAGTCAATGAATCTTCATAACACATAATAATTTAGGCATGTAAATTAGCTATTCTAGAATCATGAAATTAATTTCAGAGATAAAAAGAAACAAACAGTTTATTAAGAGTATCATATTTCGTATGTCTACATTAGCAATTTAAAGTAGAACTAGCTTGTGATGATGTTGTGGCTTGATACATTGAAATTTGAATTAACCCCTGTGTCACCAGCCATGGCAGCAAGGCCAATACTTTGGTTCAATTATGTAAGCAAATTTCTGGTGTAGATACATCTTTGTGAACAGTTACACTCGTGTTTGAATTACACATATCTCTGGGTACCTGCATGATGAAATAATATCTTTGAGGTTTGCCCAGACTTCTGAAAACCAATTTCATCCGTGCTCTCACACACAACAGGTACTAGACTTGAATAGCAGCAAAATTAATTTGCTGTCCTCCTTCACAAGTTTCTGTAATATTCTTCTTTATCAAAATATCTAGCCTCCCCTCACAAAAACTGATAAAAGTTGGCCCCTTCTGCATAAAGATCCCTGCCTATCAGGCTGGCAAAAGCTGTGTTTCTTGTTCGGTATTTGTATAGCATCTAACACAAAAGGATCTTCACCACATGTTTGGGTTTGACACAGACTTTTGTGGTAATGGACTCTGCAGTTGCAGCTACTCCAAGAAAACAAATACAAAAGTGGTTTTGCTACAGTCATGTTTATTTCCCCCACTATTCATTCAGCTGTCACAATATCTGGTGTTTAAAAGTGTAGTTGGTCATTTACAGGTAAAAGAATGGCGATTGCATAGGAGTAACTAGCTGAAGATTTTCTGTGAGTTAAGGACTTGGTTCTTAGCCCTTTATTCCTCCCTTGGCACCGTTGCCTGGGTACTCTTTGTGCGGCAGTCTCTGCCTTCCTCAGTGCCCATTCTCTATGCAGCATCATACAGCCTCTGTCACGCTCTGTGACATAAACTCTGCTAAAAACTGCTTCTGGCAGCACTGTGTTCTCTCTCCCTCTCTCCAGAGGCTGTAATATCCATCTGCTACGTGATCTTGTGATTTCTCAGGCCTCCTTAAACCTGTTCCCTTTTTGGTTACTTACAAGAACAGGCATGGGAAATTTTTTTTTCCCCCATCACTACCAAGTTCAGCCAGGGAGCCTGGTCATCAGCTTCTTTAAAACACATCTGCATTTCTGACTGATTTAGTGGAAAACTGTGGGCTAACTTGTCTTGGTGTCACTTCCCCAGGTACACGAGCCAGTGCCTGCCTTGGAGATTGGGAGGACTAGTGATCATAGAATCATAGAATCACTAAGGTTGGAAAGGACCTCTGAGATCATCAAGTCCAACCATCAACCTAACACCACCGTGCCTACTAGACCATGTCCTGGAGCACCGCATCTATGCGTTTTTTGAAGATCTCCAGGGAATGATGAAGTTGATATGAAGATGACAGTTGGACTTGATGATCTCAGAGGTCTTTTCCAACCTTAAAGATTATATGATTAAAGATCCTATGATTAGGGGACAGATTGGCCCTGCGTACCACCCTTGTACCATGTAATTAAAGCTGCACATGGCAGGAAGTGCAACTCTGAAACCCTGGAGATTTATGCAAGGGGAAATTCATTGGTCTTTGGGCTTTGCTGACCTTGTCTAAAATTTTTAACAAGTTCATAGGCTTGCACAGGCAATTTGTTTAAAATTGAAAACAAATGCAATGCCTTATCCATTTATAGAAATAAAACCTAAAAAAAATCTTGCAGGTTCATAAGAAAACATTCAATACTGTGTACATACGGTTGCATTACCATTAGAAATATAGTCTGAAACTTATGCAGTTCCGTAAGACGTTTTTGTGGATCGTTTCCTTTTTGAAATAGAATAACTACTGCAGTTTGCATGGCGATGGAAATGAACAGCTGCCTCGAACAGAATTCCTGTGCCACCAAAGCTACAAACTACAGCACAGTCATTCCAAGAATCTAAAGCATTTACGTTATTCAAATAACATCGACATGGAACATTTCAGCCATTTAGTTTCAAGACACTCAACTTGTTGGTCTTTTTTGCATTTCAGAAGCAAAGAATACTTACTCTTTATTAAAGTTACCAAATATAAGAAAATTCTGATATGTAGGGGTGAGTAGGAGGGAAATAAGTTCTGTCTTGCAGTTCAGAGGCACTGAAACCGTATGTGACATTGTAAGAAGTCTATTGGGGGCACATTCCTCACTATCGGAAATCTGGACAAAAGGACAGTTGTCTGAATGTGTAAAACTGGTTATTTTTTTATTCGGAAATGCTGAGAAATTCAGAAGTTAAACAGTAAAAGTAACAACAAATAGACAATAACACATAGTAAAACCAGCGTAGGACAGATATTTAATTTAAAAACATATTCCTCCTTTGATAACCACTCTGCTTTGTCCTGGGAACTAAGAAATAATGCTGTTTCTGAAAGTTTCAGACTTCTCCTATTTCCTAAGGGATGTGGGTATAACTTCCCAAAAATGGCAAGCCCTTTGTTTCTCTGGTTTTTTAGCCAGTTTTGGGACCTCAGTGTATCAAGCCGGAGTGGAGTAGGTGTAAACCCATCTGCTGACAGTAAAAGCAGATGCTGCTGAGCCTCAGCTTTCAAAGCCACCTTCTGCGTGAGAATTAAAGCTCTGTAAAATGTGATTTTCCCTAGACCACTACTGAAGCGGAGAAACTAAGCAGTCCTGTAGCCACTGAAAATACGAACTCAGGAGGATCTGGCTGTTTCCCACTGGCGCTTGGGGTTTTTTTGAGTTTTAGAGTATTAGAACCAAACCTGTAAGCAAATACGGAAATTTGGCACCACCTATAGCTAGGCTTGTCTCTGTAGCAAGGCAGGATAATAACGAAAGAGAGCAGGCACGGGAAACACAGCCTACCCTGCTCCAGAACATTCTACAGCCAGAGCAAGGAAAAGCTTAATAGTTGGGGTTTTTTAGCAAGCGTTACTGTTTCCCTGACACCACACCCTGGCCCTGTGAGACTGTCGCCATATGAAAGAAACTTTTTTTTTTTTGCTTGATATTTATCACCGAGACCTTTTTGTCAGTACCCCGCTGAAGGCTGCCTTCAGAGTGCAGGTGTTTGAATCACACAGAATACCCTTGACTCCTACGCCGGTCATTATTCTCTAAGAAAAATACTATTAATGGATATATAAAGGGCTGTTTTTTCAAATTGCCTCCTACACTGGTCCTGCAATGTTCATACATAGGATTATGGGATTTTTCATATGCCAAATGTGCAATTGTGTTTGTAAGTACAGATTTTTTCTACTCCAACTGTACCATGTCTGTGCAGTGGGGGGAGTTCCTGCCCCTGGGTGAAGAGCTGTCAATAAGGAGGCAGGCAGATCTGTCATGCCTCTGGGCAAAGATCTTAAAAAGTGCCAGTCCCAGTATCGACCCCTGAGGAACGCCACTCATCACTGATGTCCACTTGGACACACAACTCTGAGTGCAGCCATCCAGCCAGTTCCTTATCCACCCATTACATCCATGTCTCTCCAGTTTAGAGACAAGGATGTCATGCAGGACAGTGTCAAATGCCTTGCATGAGTCCAGGTAGATGACATCAGTCGCTCTTCCCTTGTCCACTAGAACTGTAATCCCGGCATAGAAAGCCACCGAATTCATCAGGCACGATTTGCCCTTAGTGAAGCCATGTTGGCTGTCACCAATCACCTCGTTGCTTTCCATGTGCCTGAGCACAGTTTCCAGGAGGATCTGCTCCATGATCTTGCCAGGCACAGAGGTGAGACTGACTGGTCTTTAATTCCCCGGGTCTTAGCAGTAAGGCAGTAAGTCATTTCTTTGGCTGGTTGTACCTCAATAGCAGATGTTCACATTTACAATGACAGCATGAGATGATTTAGAAGCCACTGTCTTAGAAGAACCATAGATGAGTGAATTTTGACCACATTGTGATTTCAGCAAGATCAACAGTTCACAGACAGATATGCCAACCACACCAACTCCAGCTGTGCTTGCAAGACATACAAAAATAGGCAACTGAGGGTTTTTTGATCATTTGCATAACTGTCTGTAGTGCTGTATATCTGAAAGGGAAAGGAGCTATTGGTTAGGCTTCTCACTTTGACAGGGGCATGATAAACCAAAGGCAAGTTCTTTCATTTCCTCCCTTCCCCGCCCCCAATTCTGCCCTTTAGCAACTTGAGCTCTTCTCAGCAGGGTCCAGGCAGGATATCCACAGTAGTTCAGGAGGATTTCTGGGTGCCTACAAGTACCACTTATAGGGTGAAATGCAAGAAAAAGCTGAAAAGACCTGTAACTTGAAAGTTAGCCTAGATACATTTTCTAGGCCATTGCAAATGTAGTGCATTTTAATACACCAAAGAAGTTTTTTTCTTATGTTTAAGTTGGATTTCCTGTGTCTCACTTTGTGCCCATTGCCTCTTGTCCTGTCACTGGGCACCACTGAATAAAGCCTGGCTCTATCCACTTTGCACCCTCCCTTCAAGTATTTGATAAGATCCTCCTGAGCCTGCTCTTCATCAGGCTAAACAGTCCCAGCTCTGTCAGCCTGTCCTTGTAGAAGAGATGCTCCAGTCTCTTAATCACCATAGAAGCCCTTCGTTGAAGGGCTCTCTCCAGTATGCCCATGTTTCTCTTGTGCTGGGAAGCCCAGCACTGGAGCCAGCACTCCAAGTGTGGCCTCAGCAGTGTTGAGTAGAGGGGAAGGCTCAACTCCCTAACCTGATGGCAACACTCTTCCTAATGCAGCCCAGGATACCATTGGCCTTCTTTGTCACAAGGACACACTGCTGGCTCATGTTCAACTTGGTGTCCACCAGGACCTCCTGGTGCTTCTTTGCAGAGCTGCTTCCCAGCTGGGTGGCCCTCAGCATATGCTGATGGCTGGGGTTGTTCCTTCTCAGGTGCAGGACTTTGCACATCCCCTGGTTGGTCTTCATGAGGTTCCTGCCAACCCATTTCTCCAGCCTGTCGAGATCCCTCTGGATGGCAGCACAACCCTCTGGCACTATTAGCCACTCCTCCCGGTTTGGTGTCAGCAAACTTGTTGAAGGCACACTCTGCCTCATCATCCAGATCATTAATGAAGGTGTCGAACAGGATTGCACCCCGCATAGACCCCTGGGGTACACCACTAGTGGTTACTCAGCTATGGCAGTGCCCCAAAGGTTGCAAGGAGGCTAAACACTGTGCTTTTTCAGGAATGCTGTTTGAAGCCAGTGGGTTTATGTTATGAAATTTTCTTAATGGCAAAATACAAACCTGTTATTCTGTAGACAGGTTTAAAGAGTTCACTCAGTCCTGCATTTCAGATATGCCAGACTGTTTTGTAGGAGCAGCTTAACACTCATCAGCACAGATGGAAGCTGTATCAGACAGTTGTAAATATAAAACAGTCAATTTGATCAACCAGAAAAGACTTTGGAAATGAACAACCTCTCTGTCCTTTTCTTATCGTATGCAGGACATGCCACAGAAGTTTCTCTCAAATCTCAGGAGTAACCAGGTCTCCAGGGGAAGGAGGAGGATGGACAGGGGGTGGCTTACAAAAAGCATTTTGGAAAAGAATGCTCCTTTCACTTTGCAGGCAAGCCAGTGAATGTTATTTCCATCTACTCAGCTGTTCTAGTTTGATTTTTTTTTTTCCCATTGCTATTTGTTTTCAGGAGAAAAGCTGCTAGATTTGTGTCTAACTACCAAAACTACAGCTGTGAATATCATTTTTATCATCTCTAGAACATTTGAAGGATATTCACATCAGCTGGGAATGCAAAATGTGCTTCTGAAATAATAGTTGGGTTTAATTTCTCCTTATGGATTTCTCCTCCATTTTAGGCAAAAGGATGCCTTTTCTATATCTGGGAGAACATTTTCATGCAGCAGCAGATTCCAAAGGGATTAGTTTGCAGCCTGCTTTTCCAGTCTTCCCTAAGGGGCATTGTCCACATCTTTCCATCTCACCAGTTTAAATTCTTCTAAATTTTTTGTTCCAATTCCAGATGCTGGATATCTCCTTAACAACATTAAGCATTTCATATCAGTCTTCAGTTCCAAGGAGGAAGAAGGGCAGAAAGAAATCACTGTCTGAATGCAGAAAAAAATAGAATATTCAAGGGTTTGTTCCCTGGAATTTTTAAAAGCTTAATCACAGACCCATGGGAAAGGTGAGTTCAAACCGTTGCTTACTCGAATTCTTTCCACAGAGTGAGAAATCTTGCCTCATTTCCTTTCCTCAGTTATGAAATGGATCACATTTTATATGGTATGTAACCTAATCTTATGAGTAGTACATAGTTTTGGAAACAGTTTAGCTGCATAGGCTTAGGAAACATACATGATGTGATCTTGTATTTGTTTTAGCAAATTTTTATTTATGAACATTGTCAAAAACTTTCAGGCTCTCTTTGGTATATCAGACACGTTTGTGGTGGTTTGGAACCAAACTTCCAGTGCCTGAAGAGGGCCTATATGGAAGCTGAAGAGGAACTGTTTACATGGGACAATGAGTAATGGCCTTAAGCTGAAGGAGGATAGGTTTAGATTAGGTATTAGAAAGAAATTGTTCACTGTGAGGGCGGTGAGGCACTGGTACAGGTTGCCCAGAGAAGCTGTGGCTGCCCCCTCCCTGGCAGTGTTCAAGGCCAGGCTGGATGGGGCTTTGGGCAACCTGGTCTAGTGGAGGGTGTCCCTGCCCATGGCAGGGGGGTTGGAACTAGATGGGCTTTGAGGTCCCTTCCAACCCAAATCATTCTGTGATTCTATGATTCTATGAAATAATTCCCTATAATCCTGGTTCCTAAAGGCACAGTCAGATGGAGTGACAGCAAACGGGATACTCTCTAGTAGGAAAACACAGGAATGAGAAAAAAGAAGAGATGGCAGTGAGGCATGTTTCAAAAAGGACTGGTAATGTTTTCCTAGTGATAGTGTACTGGTGTAAAGACCCTTTGAAAGAAAATTTCTGTTGGTCTAAATGAGTTGTGGGTAAGAATTTACAAGTAAACGTAATTGTATGAGAAATGCCCTAAAACTGTACAGGTTACAGAACTATATCTAGCCTTTCTTTCAATACCTTCCTCACATGCAAAATCTTTAAGAGACATAATCCAGTGGAAATGTTGCAAATGTTCTAATTATTAAAAGCTACCAAATGTTGGAAGATGTGCACAAAAGCAATGCGGAAGCTTTCCAGAAGCAGAGATAAAAATAGAAAAGTAGATTTTGTTTCTCACACAAAGACAAGTAGTGTATAGTTCAAAGCAGCAGGCAGAGATTGTGGCGGTTATGGAAAGCTCCCTCTTTTCCAAACACGAAAAACCTAGTACAACCATGGACAGATTGCTGTCATATTACTTGACAAATTTGCTGATTCATTGCTGTAAAAGACGGGTCCTGGTGAAACACAACTGATGAATGACTTAAAGTCAAAAGGGAAGTTGTATAACTGATTTCTGGAATATCCCAGGAACTTTATGAAATCCACTGTAAGAAATATTATATTTCTTCATTAGAATTGATTTTCTGTTTTCTGTGATATGTTTCTATACTATGATTTATGCAGAACAACTGCAGAGAAAAACAGCACTGACAAACTTTGTATGTTCTGGCTAAAGCTTCTGCTTTATGAATCACTGAATCCACAGTCTACTTCTTGTCCGACAAAGCTGCGCAGCATTCTGGACAGCTATAGCATGGGATAATGATATATGAGACATGACGCACCAGCATGTTGTTTATGCTCCGGGATTTTCCTCTGCGACGTCTTGGATTGTTTACTGAGGTCTGAGGTTAAACTGAAGAAAACAGTGATTTCCTCCTGATTTCTAATAATCTGTCTGCTTTTTAACTACGTGGTGTCATTTGTGAACTGCTGTCAACTGCTATGTATCACTTTGAATTCAAATGAGGTGTTCCATGTGTGTTGGTGCGTCTAGAGCCACATGGACTTAGATGGACTGAGTGACAACTACAGTGATGCCCTAATGGCCAAGCAGAAGAGAGGATGCAGAGAATTGTGTAACTTCTTTTTTAGATATTAATTCTGGGTGGTTTCATGTATAGCTACTTACAGGTTAGGCCAGCTCAGACTAGATGGCACAAGGATTGTGTTGTAGACCTGGAATGACCATCACTGGCAGTGAAGCTTCCAAGAAAATGATCATAGTCAACCTGAAATCTGTCCAGACCTCACCCAGAGCTGCAGCAGTCTTTTACCTAACCAAAGCTTACTACCAAGTGAAAAAGGTTGTGACTGTCACCGGTGGCACCTCCCCGTCCTGGATTGCTGGGTGTCAGCAGCTAAGCAGCTTGTCAGATAGCTGTCCACATGGTCTCCAGAGGTAATTGTTATAAGCAGAGACAGAGTAGAGCTGGCGTAAGGATGGCTAATGCACATTGATGATACATTTTTGTTGCTGTTTAGTAGGTGAAGGGAACTTCAAACTGTATGGGAACATAGTAATTCCAGTTACTGAAGAGGTGATTTCAGTTTGGAGGAGGAGCAAAGGCAGGATCCTGCTGTGATATGAAAAACGAAGTCCCTATATTCTTACCTACTTCAATCTCTTCTCAAACAAGCAATTTAAAAAATTTGTTTAGCAGAGCAAACCCAGAATCTAGAGGAGATAAACTAACCTTTCTAGCTATATGGCTAGGAGTGATAGCAGTGATGAACAGCAGAGAAAATAAAAACCAGCTACCTATAGTACAGTACAGCGTTGGCACCAAATAATTGTAACTATATATAAATTTGCTAGCAGTAGATTCCAGCTGAAAATTGGAAGACAAATTCTTTACCAGGAAGCTTCTGGAACAGCTACTCAAGGGAAATTGCAAGGAATAAACAAAAATACTTTTAAGAAAGAGCTTGGTCAGCTTATGAATCAGTCTGAATGACACAGTTGCCCATGATAACAGGGAACTGCCTCAATGACTCAGTTGGATCTGTGTTTTTTGCCTCAATGAATAATGATTAAATTTATTTTTAAAAGGCATTTTTACCATAGAAAGCTAATGCAAGGTTTGTTTGATTGAGACAGTGCTCAATGATATTTAACAGAGATTAACACAGAAAGTCCTCATGGCCAGGACCTTCAGAAACATACCTGGGTTCACTGTAATTTAAATAAAAACATCTGTGTTGCCAGGATTAGTATGAGCACGGCTCGTGCTGCCTTTCCAGCAGCAGCCCTAGCTCCTACTCTGCTTTCACTGCTGATGAATCATCTTCCTGAACACTCAGATAGGAAAACTGTTCCCTACTTGCCTTACTTCCAGCTGTGTTTCTGAGGTTGGGATGTATGTGTGTGTACGGCTGAAGGAAGGGAGGGGGGGCAGCAAGGGGGACTTCTGTTCCAAAGGTGGAGTTGTAATGTAGCTCATCAGTATCTCCTTCCTGTATGAACTTTATTGACTGTTTTGCACAGCATCTGCAAGAACATGCAAGAGAAACCTCTCTGAAATGTAGTGACAGGAGATGTCATGCTGAGCCAGAAAATGTCTGTACAAAGTTCCTTTGACTAGTTCAAGAAAAAAGGGCATGGATAGAGCTGGTCAGAAAAAACTTAAAAAAACTTAGGGTTTTTTTTTTGGGGGGGGGGTAATGAATTACTCAGTTCACTGAAATGAAATAATTTTGCAGAATCTGAATTTGCTTTCATGGTATCTCAACACAACCTTGTCAGCCAAACAATTTTCAGAACAATGTTAGATGCCAACATATCTCCATGACTTTTTTTTCAGGCTTCTCTCCTGAGCTGACAAACAACCTGAACTCTTTGAGTCCTGGCTGACAGCTGTTTTGCTCCATGGCTGGCCGAGCTGACAAAATCCATAGTGGGAGCAGCTTGCAGGCACAAGCTTGAGGCTGGATTTTGTACAACCCGAGTGAATGTCTTAACAACCAACCCGCTACTTGTTTTGTTGCCTTTCTGTCTGACTGCTCTCCCCGTGTGAAAGATGGCTGTGACCTGGTGCAGGATGTATGAATTTCTGAAGTCCTAAAAATTCCCCGAAGACAGGAAATTTTTTCCAGCACAGTGTTTCTGCCATGACTCTCCTCTTCAGCACATCTGAAACTCATGCTGTTGTCCATGCTGTCTATGCCAAAATCCTATTCCAATTCCTCATAAGATATGTGAATTTTAGTTGGAATATATGCAGAGACTGGCGCAAGGCAGCCTGACTAAAAAGAGCCCAGACACATGGCAGAGAATGTGGTAGTTACTGGATCTGCTCAGAAGCTTTCACTGCAGAGAAGTTGCCTTGCAGGCTGCTCCCATTTATATCCACTGAGAGCAGTCAGTCAGAAGATGGAGAAGAAATGCAGGAGGCTAAAAGCAACTAAATGTTTTAAATTATCAAGATATGAGAGCTGATTGACTATGTGACTATTACATAACTATCATAACAGCTGGGTCCCTGCCTCTTTATTGTTTTGGATACAGGATGCAGCTGTTGATCACTATTCTTCACTATCATTATTTCATTAGTGACAAAAGACTGCTCAGCTGTTATCCTAGGAAGCTAAACAGTGGAAAGACCTGCCTGTTTTATCGTTTGCAGACTTCCAGAGTAGTTAAAAAATATTCTACCTTTCTGTCCACCTTTCAATTAACTAGGGGACACCCAATGTATAAGATAAACACCAATGGCTGAGAAATAACCTCAGAAAGATCAGAGGGAAGTTGGTTTATATGCTTGAGCTGATGCATGAGCTAAAATTGATATGCTGGAGCTTTGGGTTTTAATACCATAAAGGGGAAGAATGAGGAGATGTACTGCTTGTAGCTTTTATAAAAAGGTTACTCCAAATACTTTTCATGTAAGCCTTGCAAGGACGGAGTATTTACGTAGTTCACAGGGTACAATTAATGCTTACTTATCTCTGGTCTTCACACAAAACTTCTAAAAAGGTAGATGTCTGGTATGTACTTTGAGACTTCAAGCTCACACACAGAAAGGAGTGTAGTAATATCCTCCCTGCATCCTCAAACCCCATTTCATTAACATCTATCTTCCAATAATTAGTGGAGAAGCTAAACAATAACGGTGTTTGCTAACATGTAGGCTTTTTTGGTAAACAAAGCACAGACTGAACAGAGTACAAGGGCAGTGGCAGTGCTGGGACTGGCCGTCGTGTTTGGGGTTCATCCTACCTTATTACCTGGTGCTAACTGACTAGTTCATTTTTAGGACTGGTGGTTTTGGTGAGAGACCAGGTCACAGTGGGGCCCCCAGGTACTGATCCTGTGTAAGTAGGCCTCTTTATCAGGTCGGTCTTCCTGATCGATCACAGAGTTGTTAACTGCATTTCCTCATGTTAGAGAGATGCAAGTCATGGGGCTCCCATACTATAAATTGTGTTAGTAAAGAGGGCTGTGACAAAAGACAGAGGAACTGTCTCCGTGAGGCATCAGGCGAAGAAACTCTGACTTGTCTATATGGGGAAATAGTCCGTGTTGTTTCCACGGAAAAGCTAATCTGCATTTACAGAATCCTCTTAAACACTCCCATTGCTCTCTAAGAATGCCAGGAAGAATGTGGAGCTATGCCCAAAGTTTTCCTTGTTTCATAATTGTTTGTACATGCTCTAGAAGCCCGTGGGGCATGGTGGGTTGCTAAGCCAGAATACGGGCAATGACTTCTAACTGTCACTTAAAGCACACCATTACTTTACCTTAAGGAATTGCTTGCCCTACCCCTATCCTCCATGGAGAACAATTCAAAGTAAATTCTGGACTTTTTTTCTAAATAGACCATATTAGAAACATGATTTGCAATTCAAAATATAAGAAGATCTTGTCCATCTGTTTGATTAACGGTTCTAACCGTGTGTCACGGCATCACAATGAGTCAACTTGCTGTCAATGAACGCTCTCGTGATGATTGACACTAAACAAGTCCAAAGGGGTAACTAGCAAAGAAGGGCCTTAGCACAAATGCTTTGCCACCTTCAAAATGCCAGCTATCACCACTGTTCAGATGCTTTCTCTGTGAATTACGCTGCAGTGCAGAAGATAAGAGTATGTACCAGGGTGATTAAGTGCATCAACGCTGCGGTGAGTTAACACCCTGGAAGTGTTATAGGAAGATGCCTTCCAAAGGCAAGCAATTCTTCAGAAGTTTTAATGGCCAGTCTGAGACAAACTGGTTTGCCAATAACTTGTAAACTATGTGGCCAAGATATCTGGTACACAGAGCTCTTGGAACTTTCCGTGAAAAAGGAACCCCAGACAAAAATAAACATTCACTAAAAATACATCGTGTTTCTTTCTGGGGTGAGAGTAAAATGACTTTTAGACACCACTAACATCCTGGTTGAGTCAATTCAACCTCCCCTAAAATACATAGTTGGGTTTGGTTGAACTTACTAGTTTTTAGATGGTGACAGTCTAATGAAACATCTCTACAAGAGCTGACGATAAAAGTGTTTTGTGGTGGTGTTTTTTCATATCGTCTTACAAAACCACAAGTTAATAGAAAATAATAATGGAAAAAAATGAGCTGTTGAGCTTTTCTCTGGAGGAGTTCTTTGTCAGGTAGATTTCATACACCTGCCTTTTGAGATAGTTTCCTTTTTTTTCCAGATGCTTAGTCTTAGCAGGCAGAGCTCATATAAGAAGGTAACACTTGCACAGAGTCTGCGTTACGTATCTTACAGTGAGTGAAGCTCAGCCAAGATTTGCTGAGTAATACAGACTTTCTCATAAGTGATGGACTGCTGAGAAACTGGGGACAAACAAGTTTAGGCAAGGGAAGCAAACATGGAATGTGCAAATCTGTCTCGGACATCTGAAGATAATTTGGTTGTGGCATGTCCATATAAGGAAATTGCTGATGTAGTTTAATGTAGACACCTAAAAAAAAAAGAAAAGTTTGTTAACAAACTTGACATAAATGGAATTTGTAAAAAGAATACTTAACTCTACTCCTTAGAAGATTAATTTGCAAATGAAGCTGGGACAAAGAGTGGATTGTGTAGTGAATGGGCTGAGAGTCTGCTGCCTGAAATACCAGTGCAGGCTTGGAGTCAGCAGAGTAGTGGCTGCTCTGCTGGTACTAGACCTGCTTTTTGTTATTCTATTTCCTGAATATATTCAGGGGTATTGCCTTCCACCTCTCTTATGGGCTACAGGAAGGTATGAAAGGAGAATATTGCGGAGCCAGCGTTGACCAACTCGCCATGTGTCCCTTTAGGACTAGTTTAGCACATACTCCCTAGGTGGGCTCTGTCAGCCTCTGCTGGAGACTTCAGTTCTCTTTGTCCACCATCTCTTTGTTCACCAACAATATTATGACTCATATCAACACACTCAAATTCTGCTCCAAAAGTAAGGCAGTGGGTTGAGTTTGGATGGCAAGATATCCCTTGTGATCTTCTGGGCTTCTGAAGAGCACATCTAGGGCACCTTGAATCAAACTTGGAAAAATGCACTTTCTGGCATTCCCCACAGTCTGAGTTAGCTGTTCATCCTGACCTCTATCTCCGGTGAATCTCTGGACAGTCATTTGAAGATGTTTGGGTCTAGATCTGGTCATAAAGTAGCAGGGATTCAGCAGCAGGCACCCTGCTAGAGACTTCATGCTGATTCTCAAAAAAGAGTATAGATGCAGCACCCTGCCCCAGGATACCTACTGCATCCTTGAGATGTCATCCTGAAGAATTATGTATTTTTTAACAGTTATTTAAACATGCACTGTTTCATTTTCCTGGTGGGCTTCTCGTCTGGGCCATGTCCCACAAAATGGTTTCATTTTGTTACTCTGAAGCAGCTTTACCAGAAGCAATGTCATGCATCCTCTTGTACTTTTATAAATAGTTCTAAAGATCTGTTTTCATAAATGCAGAGGAGACAAACTATGGAGCCCAAAAGAAAAATACCAAAATGTTGTCCTGGAATTTCCCTGGGTAGTTTTTTGTTGCGGGAACCTAAGAGGAAGCAGCATGGGTTAGCTGGTGACAGGGCAGGGTTGAAGACTCCAGAGCTGAAGAAGGATCAGGGTGAGCTCAGGTACTGGTCACATCCACTCACACTGTTGGGAGACGAGAGCATGAACACTTCCTACCAGGAGACAAGGTTTCCCTGCTTGGTGAACCTTTCTCTACGTGCATGCTTGCGTGACACCAGAAGCAGCAGAGAAGCAGAACGGGTGAGCAGATGTGCTTCAGCAAAGAACTTGGGCACAGACTGACCTGGCCGCGCAAGGACAGGCTTTTATTCCTGACAGTAACAACATGTATTAGGGTTATGTCAGCTGGTTGTTTCCACTGGAAAAGAGTTACAGTCTTTCTGAGAAAACATGATTCTAGTCAGCATACTTAGAGACTATTAGAGAGCTCTAAAATGTGCGGTTGATTAAAATTTATATATGGATGTTATTCTTAGACAGTGTTTAAGCTTTCAGAAGTGTTTGTGCACAGACCTGTCAGAATTGCAAAGCCAGATGTCCAGTGAGCACTGTGATGGTTGAGGCTCCAGAAACATGGAGTATTTGTTGTTGTTGTTACTCTGTCTCTTCCAACCTTAATGATTCTATGAATCTATGATTCTGAAGCATGGGAATGCTGCAGCTCTTCAAATTTCTTGGAGGCTTTATGAGTGTCCTTTTACAGAGGGGAAATTTGATCCAAACAATAAAACGTTTTCATTAGCTGTTTTGTTCCATTGAGTCTGATCATCTCCTAAACCTACAATGCTTGCATATACAACACTGAAACTCAGATGAATGAGAAACAGCATCTGCAGCACTAAAAAGTAGGGATACAACTTCCCCTCTCTTTCCTCCCAGGTGCTCCATTCCTTTCTGGAGATCGGCAAGTTTTCTCTCTTGAGTTTTCCAGTTGGTCTTAACATTATACTTGTCAAGTATAGTATTAATGTTGAGGATGTTAATATTCATGTTAATGTTTAAACTCCTGTCTTACGCCTTCTTAATTTTTTTCTGCAAAGAATAACAAATAGTACTTTTCTTATTACACCTGCACATCGTATTTTAATTTTCTGTGTGGATTTTATTGACTAATATCATATTTTATAATAATAATAACAATAATAAATGTGCATCATTTGTGGAGTTAAACACTGAAAGGAACAGTCTGCATTGTGAAAATCACAAACTTTTTTTTTTTAATGTAGTAATTTAGTGCAGCCAGTCTTAAAGCAACATTCTCGGTACTTTTCAAAAGTAAAGATACTTTCCAGAATCTTGTTTTGATGACATTTTAGCACGTTCATAAGCAATAGATATTGTTCCAGCAGTGACATACAAACTTGGCATTCCATGCACTTGATTCCAGTAAAAAGGTAGTGAGTGCCAATGCCTGTAGCTGTTGAAAAGGAGACATGCAGCATCTGAGTGGTAACGCTACTAACACAGGGCACAGGACTTTCTCAAATTACATTAACCTACATATTTTACATGATGACAATAAATACTAAAATTTAAAGAGGTATTTCTTCAGGCACCAAGAATTAAACTGCAAAACTTCCTACTGCAGAACAGAGTAGACACTAGAAGCGTGCATGTGTTCAAAAGTGATTAGACATGATGAAAAATTATCTCAAACGGTATTTAGCAGGAGACCTTCCCTTGGGCTCAAAAGTCTTCTCAGCTGCAGGTCTCTGACTGCTCTTTAACGTGATTTAATAGAGCAGTTGTTACACTCTTACACATGACATAAAGGTGGATTCAAAAGTGTCTATATGATTTAGAAATATAAATCTGTCTGGAGATGCAGGATATGCATTCCTGAATTCCTCAGGCATTTTTTCAAATCTCTGCTCCCAGCTGACCACCTATTTTGAAAGTTGTTTTTTTTTTCTCCCAATCCCTGTTTGCATTGAATCTTTTTCACTTCAAGTTGTTAAAAATCACTGAAATGTAAGGGGATTTTTCACTGTGATTTAGGGTGATGAGGCTGGGCCTTAGGAATACATCTAGCAGATTCAGAGGAGAGTTAGTTGATGTAATTTCAGAGTGACCTTTCTATATGTTACTTTCTGGATCACCAAGTTATCACAGATGTCTTAGAAGAAATGGGTTTTAAGGCAGGAACTGAGAGAGGAGTTGACTGTAGCATGTCTATATCATGCAGAGATGAACATGGATGTGAAGATAAGTATGCCTTCTGCTTATTTATCTAGTTTGAATCATAACACAACATTTAACTTGTGAAAGAATGTTTTACCTGCTTTAAATCACCAGCTAGCTGCAGTGGCTGTTACAGTACCTAGACTATTGCTTTGTTCTGGACTCTTCTCAGGTCGATAAGCACTGCTTTCAATCTCGCGAGAAGCAGCACTGAATTAACCCTCCAGGTCTTCAAGAAACTACTGGACTAGTTACCTAATACAGTATTTTTCCTTTTTTTTTTTTTTTCCTTCCTGTTGGTGAACATCCTACAATTCTTCCACCACAGGTACAAAAGTATTCTTCCTGGTAAAAGGCTTGCTTGTGCAGACCACTTAGATATGGTTGGTGGATTAGGTATTAAAACTGTGTTTGCTGGAGAGATTACACTGATCACAGCATAGTGAATATCTGCCTGGGTAGAATTAAAGCATTCAAACATCTTACGCTTCCAACAAATACTGCCGATACATCATCATGATGTCAGGATTTTATAGTTTAAAGGTGTTTAGGCATGTTTTCTGAAATCAAATAAAAGCATTTTTATATAGCTTAGAGAGACTTGCAATCACTGTCAAGCAAGTATTTCCTATTACTAAAATAAAGGCTTTTCATTGTTTCCTTGTATTGTTTCCAGCAATCTAACAACAGTTAGATCAGGAGTTATTAAATTTGCAATAATCTATGCCAAACTAAGACTGAATGCAGGCAGGATTATGCCATTTTTCAGTGATACAGGAATTATTAGGTTATCAATTTATTACCCTTAGATCATATTTTTCTTGAAAACCAGAAAAACAGCCCCAAAAACGGAAAATTCTTTGCAAAACCAATTTTCCTTACATACTTACCAAAAAAAGGGTGTTTTGAAGAGCAACATTCTGGATTCTGGAACACGCTGTTATAAAGGACTATGTCATTCTAAGTTTTTTCCTGACAAAGAGACATCATGATGGAAAGCTCAGAACCTGAGTCTTGAAACTTTACCTTGTCTTTGTGTCTTGGATCTTTGCTCAACTATGTGCCATCCTTTGATGCTGGTTTTACAGGTAGAAAGCTGAAAATCACAGTTCAGTGCACAAAGTTTGATATGTGGCCCATGAATGCCATGGGATTTCTGATTTCATTTTAGGCATTACTGTCAGGCACAATAAAACAGTTTCAGATACACCTCCAGTTTCATTCGTCCCTTGATTTCCCCCATCTTCGTAAAGTTTTAGACATACTTTTAGTGCTAAATAAAAGTCGCCGTAAGGATATCTCAAAAAACTAAGATAATTGCTATTTTTTTATTAATTTTTAGAGTACTTTACAATGCACCTCTCATGCAACACCACCAGAGAAGTCCCAATAGCAGGAACTGAGAAGCAGAGCTTCATTAGCTCTGTTGGAAGCAGAGAGTCCACTGAGCAGCAATGCTTTTTAACAAGCAGCCTCAAGTTCTTGGTCCGGAGCTCCTGGCCTTTTTTACAGCGACAGAAATTTTGCTGAAGGTTAGAGACAAAGCAACATGGAATAGTTGTCATAGGCACTGGGAGAAGCTTTGTGCTGCAGTTTAAGGGTCAAGACAGAACTGAGCAAGATCAGCCTGGAGCTGATTATCACAGGCAACCTCACATGATGGCATTCCTCTGCTTGCCAGCTCCGTCGGTCCCCCTGCTGTGAGAGCAGCAAGGGTCTCCGCACTCGGGATGTAGTGAGCGGTAACCCACTCACGTACAGTACATCAGTACTGTTTGTTTGTCTTCCCTGTAGCTGCTAACAGCTGAACGACAAATTAAAATTGATAATCTCTGATGACTCCCTTTACAGAAAAGACCTGGAACATGAAGCTGGTGTGTCTGCTGTTCTCTCTCGACATTTGGTGGGGCAGCTTGGTTCAGTCACAGCTGGAGCTGGCAGCTGTGCTGGCAGCAGCCCTGGCTTCCTCAAAAGCTTCCTCCCTCTCTGTTGAAACGGCCACAGCCAATTCTTTGGAATTTGGATTTGCAGCCTCAGTAATCCCTTCTATAATCCCTGCAATTAATTAATTGCACAATCATGTCTTTTGTAACAGATTTGTTAAAAAGTTATTGACTGCTATTTAACAATCTCTTCCCAAAGAGATCAAGCAGCTGTAGATTTCTGAAGGTTTAACACTGGAAATGTTTTGTCTCTCCTCACTGTATTCAACAGAAAAGACTTTTCACCTGATTTCTTCAGCGTCAAAACGTAGTCCTTCGTGGTTTTCCGTTCTCCTCTTGGCTAGAGTACCTCAACACCCTGTCAGACAGCTGAACTGAGCATGCTTCTCATCAGCAGGTTAATTATTTTCTTCCATGCTGGTTGATTATTTTCCACACTTAGCCTGAAGCACAGGAAGCTTAGCTGTTTGTGTTGGCACAGGAAGAAATAATAAAATTGAGGGTGTTTCATGAATATTTATACATAGAAAAGTAACCGTTAATGAATAGTTACTGAATGAACACCTCGCAAGTTAGCTCCAGCTGCAGAATATCCTTTCTTTCTATGGAAAAAGAGGATACATTTTTGTCTGCGATGTAGTTATACATAATTTCCGTTGAATCATCAGTACACAGTATGTGCTATTCAAACTTTTGAGCGGCGGACTTACACAGGACAAGAAAGGAGATTTCTATTTGACTTAAAATTAAGCAGATAATAATCTGTCTACATACAAAACCATGAAAATTAAGTTTGAACTATTTGTAAAGAAACACCTGGAAGCTTTTAATTTTCTAGGTTTGGTGTTTTTTTTTTTTGGGGGGGGAGGGAAAGCATTTTCTTTCATGCCAATGTGACTGGAAACGGAAAGAAAAAGAAGATTTTAACTTAAAACCATGTGCTTCCAGTATCTTTTAATTTTTAGAAAAAAAGAAGAGGTTGTTATGCCTCTTGTTGCACTGGTTGTTAAAAAGCTCAATTTGGTTATGTCGGGTTGCATGAGTATTTTCAAATTATCAATCAGTGTTCAGTTTACATGTTTTAATAGTTCAAATATCAAAAATCTGGGAATGTCTAATCAGTCAGCTGTTTGAAATGCCCCATTAATGGAATAAAGGAGACTCTTACTATAGACTGAAGAGCTTGATTCTCACAGCTTCTGCTGCAGTCAAATAAAATATTAGCGTAGAAATTCTCGAGACTGCGCCTATGGAGCCTCACCAGCTGACAGCAGGCACACGCAGGCAGCTCTGCAGTAACCTTCAACACGCTGCGAGCTGCAGCAGCGCTACAGACCAGCAGTTCTGTAAATGGTATGTTTATAATTATTTTTAAAGGATAATTGTAGTGGCAGCTTCACCGTGCAACTCGGCTGAAATAGAAAACAGAGCAACATTTTGACACGGATCATGATCACTTCCAAATGGGGTGGGTTTTTTTTTCATCATAGCTATTTTTCAGAAAATATGGATTTTGTCAGAAACCAGGCAAATGCTACGCCTTTCTGAGTGCATTGACAGTTAAAATAAACCTACCAGACTCCTCAAGCCCTAGGAAATCAAAACCATCCCCATGCTAGAACGTAAAGAGTAAATCTAACGTCAATTTACATAACTAGACCTGTTATAATAACTCAAGAAATAATGGAAAAGGAGGTACTTGGAGCGATTTGGGGCTTAAGCAGACTTCGCAGGCCCTGATGCCCCCCCCCACGCCCTAGAGCCGCAGCGCAGCCCCTTCCCCGGAGCCAGCGGCGCCCCGGCCCCTGCGCTACCGGCCGCCCCTATGCGCGGCGTGAACGGGCCTCCCCCGCCGGCAGCCGGGCCCGGCGAAGGTGCTCACAGCGCGGCTCCGCCCTGCCGGACAGCGGGGCCGAGTTTAGTGAGAAGCAGCGGGAGGCGGTACCGTGGCGCAACGCGGTGCCTGCCCGAGTGCCGGACCCAGGAGGATACCTGTGTGGGGATTTCACCCTCACGCCGCCGCACTCCC
>VWZZ01008371.1:41187-65399 GCA_013399095.1 Psophia crepitans | reverse complement strand
TGCTTGTGCTTAGCTGTATTACTAGGCCTTTAACTGGGACATGACTAGAACAATCCCTCCCTGAGAATAGTATATTTTCTTTTTACGTAGTTTACCCTTCTTTTTACTCTGGTGATATTCTAACAGGTAGGTACCAAAATTTACCCTGACACCATAGTAACAAATAGTATGAAAGTAAGGGAGGGAGATATCCAGTGACTACACTTGTGACAGCTGGAAAATGAATGCTTGATCTACCAGGTTATTTGCTTGGTTTAAACGCTTTTAGGAGGAGGAGGCCAATATGACTAGAGTGTGCTCTTTGCTGTGAGTCCGCCTCACCACAGAAGTTTTGTGGAGCACAGCACACGGAGCCAGATCCAATGTGGAAAGAACTGTGTCCAGGGCTGCATCAAAACCAGTGTGGCCAGCAGGTCAAGGGAGGGGATTCTCCCCCTCTACTCCGCTCTTGTGAGACCCCACCTGCAGTACTGCATCCAGCTCTGGGGCTCCCAGTACCGGACAGACATGGAGCTGCTGAAGCAAGTCCAGAGGAGGTCACAAAGTTGATCAGAGGGCTGGAGCACCTCTCCTATGAAGACAGGTTGAGTGAGCTGGGCTTGTTCAGCCTGGAGAAGAGAAGGCTCCGGGTAGACTTAATCGTGGCCTTCCAATACCTAAAGGAGACCTACAGGAAAGCTGGCAAGGGTCTGTTTATCAGGGAGTATAGTGACAGGACAAGGGGTAATGGGTATAAACTAAAAGAGGTGGGATTTAGATTAGACATTAGAAAGAAATTCTTTCCTGTGAGGGTGCTGGGCAACAGTGGAACAGGTTGCCCAGAGAAGTTGTGAGGGCCCCATCTCTGGAAGTGTTCAAGGCCAGGTTGAGTGGGGCTTTGGGCAATTTGGTGTAGTGTAGGGTGTCCCTGCCCATGGCAGGGGGGTTGGAATTAGATGATCTGAGGTCCCTTCCAATCCAAACCAGTCTGTGGTTCTATGATTCTTTCTTGGAGAGAGATTGAGAAACCCTGGGGAGAAGCCAGCCAGGCTTTTGAAACAGATGAAAAAACCTTCCTGATGACCAAAAACGTTTGTTGACACTTAGAAAGTGGGCCATCTGGAATCAAGACTGCAAGAACAGACCTGCATGGGAGGGCTAAGGTGGCAGGAGAAGAATTGTGAATAACACTTTTCTCTCTGACCTAGGCAACAGGTGTGCTGTCTCTGTGAAGATTGTGTCAAATAAGGTTTTCAGACTTTCAAGCTTTTCAGTCTGCTTTGGAAAATTCACTACAGGAAAAGGAAGTAAGTTCACCTCTGGGTTTTGGATGACTTGAATATCATGTGACAATATTTGTTTTCATAATCTTTTTGTAATCTATTCATAAAAACACTTCCAAATCTGCATGAACTGCATGTGTGTACTCCTCTAGCACTCAAAAGCAGGAAGGTGTTTGAGCCAAGGGATGTTGCTTTCTGTTTTCATAATTTATTCTTCACTGACAGAAAGTCTCTGAGAATACATGTGGCACTGCATAAGTAATAACAAGATTTTCGTACTCTTCCATAAATTTGTCTGACCTCTTGTTCAAACATGTTCTCAGTGACTCTGTTGAATAAGAATGTAGTTCTGTAAGGAACAACACAGCAACAGCCTCGTATTAGCGGAATGTCTGCATTTTCATTTGTTTGCAGAGCATCATGAATAACCAGCTATTATAAATTAATGTTGCGTCATTGACTCCAGTACAGCTACTGCAGTGTTCCTCAGTGGAAAGTCTTGTCCTTAATCTTTAGAGGAAGAAGAAGCTGTTCTTCAAGTATTTTTGGAGGATTTTTTTGGTCAGTTTTTTTTCTCTTTCTTTGCAAAATCCAGGAAAATTCAATCTTTAACACCAGCTGTTCTCTGAATAATAGAAGGATGTAAATTTACATTGCTTTGCCTCTTCTCTGCTTCTCCATATAACAAGAGCTTACAGTCATTCTCCAGAATGTAACATACTGGTTTCATTTCCGGCTAAATATGCTGCCTAGAGAATTCCCTTTCCAAACAACTGTCTGGAATATTCCCATCCTTGTGGCTAGTCAACATACAAAGAAGTTGTATCTCCTTATCTTCTAGTTTTCTAATCTGAAAGCTAATTCTGACATAAACTTCTTTTTCTTACACAGTACAAATACCTTTAACCTTTCATTTCTTTAAGGCAATACTACTTGTGAAATTTTAGTCAATAAATTGTTAAGTTGACCTTACTAAAAGAAGGGAATATAATAATCATAAAACTATACTGTACTATTAGTTATGCAAAAAATCTAATATAAAGTATGACTTGTTATTATAATAATAATCATCATCATCATTATTTTACCAATGAAATTTCCATTTTAATCTAAAGCTCTGTGTTCTACATGTTCTTACCATTCTGAAGTAGAAATAGCTGTAAACCAAGATGGAATCCATTTACTTTTTATGAAAAGATGTAGCCATCCTGTGCGCCACTTTCAACAGCAAAATACTTCGTTTCAGTGTTAGAATTTTAGAAATGTAACACACTTCTTAATGTTTATTTAGTTTACATGCTCCTTCCCAGTGAGATAACCACCTGTGTTCGTGTTTAATATGGTCTCATCAATGAGCAGTGAGCAGGGGTAAAGGAGTGGAAAATGTCGCAGTTGTTGGTAGCAAACCATGGCATCAGTTTAAGCTGTATTTTGTAAGCCATCGTATGCCATTCACCTTTAGGTGGACATTATGAGTGAACTGAAATACTACATGCTTTCAATTTCTTGTTAGGGTTATTTGCATGCACAAGCAATCACACACATATCCAGGTGAGTGCTTATACATACTTGTATAATCTATTCAGAAGTTCCAGATTGTGGTGCATCAAATTAATACCTGCTAATTTGACGTGTTGGTCCTCTATTAAAATAGCTTGATGCTATATTAAGGTTCTATATCGTAATTTCCTATTTCTTCTAAAGAAAGTAGTGAGTGAAATTTCACATTAATTCTGAAGTGAGCAACCCAAACAGCATGTACTGGGCAGGTTACTGTCCACAGGCAGTGGGAGCTGCCTGCTCCCTTAGGGATGGAGAGCCCGGACCCAGGGTGATCCCAGTGCAAGTCGTGTCCACCTCAACACACAGTCCCAAGGGGCACAGAAATGGGGCTCCTGGGTCATAGGCAAAGTTAGTGAGAGTTCCAATGGGAAGCTGGTGAGTTCTGTTTGGGCTTGTGAGTGTTCTGATGGCCCTGTCCGTTATGTGTCTCAAGGATGAATTTGTTCTGATACCCTTGAAATAATGGGACCATTCTAGCAATTAGGTAATGTTGCTGTTTCTCCTCCAAGGAATTTTTTGTGTTAAGCTAACAATAGCAAGATTCTGCCATGCTCATTCTTCCCGTCATGTTGATGGTGAAATAGTTTGGACATGTGTACTCACAGTGAAGGGAAAACTGTAGAAAATAGACAATTACAGCTGGAAGTAGGTTTGGGGTTTTTTATTCCCCGGGTTGAATTTCTGTTCAGATGGAGAGGGTCTGGATTTAGGATGGTAGATTTAGGTTTTGGAGCTATTACATGAAATTGTTACCAAAAGAAAACTAAAGAAATTCTTTCATCAACCTAAGAACAGGGTACACATTTTCAGCCAGCTGTTGAGCACTAGTGTGTATGATAGAAGAGGACAGAGGACTTTCAGGTCCCTGGGTCCACAAGTCTGGTGACCAGTAATCTGGCAGATCACTGAAGACTTGAGAAAATCGGACAGAATATATGGTTCTGCTAATAAAGCTTATATTGGCTCTTCGGCATATGAAGCTCCATGACTGAATTTGAACTAGCTCTAGCTTTTGAATTTTCTGTGATTATGTCCTTGCAAAATATCACCCAGTTTTGCAGCAAAAAAAGAAAAGCTATGCCAGGGTTGCTGTGGCACAGGAATAGAGCTGTTTAAGCATTTAGGCAGAGCTCTACAGCTGGTATTTAGCTACTGTATACTCTCTTGAAAAATGTACAGTGTCTGGTTTCAAAAAAAGAATATAATCGCAGTTACCTGTGATAGTACTTTTTTTCTGTTCTTTTATTATTGCATCCACAAGTAGGATACAACCCAGTTATTTTTATAGAGAAGATTATTTGCCTCAAACTCTGGGTTCAGTTGTCTACATTTTGTTTAGCTTTTTTGACATTTCTGAAAGAGACCCATCTCCAAAGGGTGAATTCAGCAGACCGGAGAATTAAGCACTAATAATGGATACGACACAGAAATGATTTAAGATGAAAGGTGCATTTGAATTTGTAGGAAACTAGAATAACCTAAGCATGAGGATTTTTCTCATGCTCTACTGTTAGAAATGCTCATCGTTTCCACTGAAGACAAGATTTTCCAGAGATTGAAGACATTATTTTTTTTCAGTTATTTTATTTTTACTTCTTCATTTTTTCCTTAGGAAAAGTTAAACTTCAATTTACCATTTAGATAAAACACATACAGCTGCACTTTCAAAAGGCTTAGGCTGTAGCACGCTGTACAGTTTTATGAATGAGGGTGTCATTATTTTGATGTCTGTCTGCCATTGTGGCTGCTGAGCTCTTCAGCAGTTCTGACCCTCTGGGAGTAACCTGAGAACTCCCAGCTCAAAAAAGATGAACTACACCTACAATAAACATTCACAGAAAGGCTCTTACACTTTTTAAAATTTATTTTATTTTGGTATGTGTTCCAGTAGATCTGGGAGCTCTTCAAATTCCAGCGAGCTATATGTTTCCAAGTAGTTTTATGCATTAGCATAATTCTGGGGAAGAAAAGGATCTCTTAATATGTCCTGTGACAAATACAAAAATTAATCAAAGGCCAACACAGGAAAAGCTGTGGTCCAAGGCATCCATGAAAGCCTAGACTGCTTCAGGCATGACAGTACACTCTTGTTGGATCAAATAACTGGACTAGCCATGTGAAAATATTTGGTAGGATGTACACAGATGAATAAGTTCTTTAATTTTTTACATAGCTACAAGCAGGAAAATAGTCATAAGAGACAGAGTATACACCCAGGCTTGGCTACACAGCAGACTAAGGCGAAGAACAAAGGTTTCTGCCTACCCAAGCAGAGACGCAACAGGAATAAGTAGATCTGGGAAAACTACTCTAGGTTTTGTTCCACTTCACAAATGAACAATTCATCACCAAAATGGCTTATTCTTTAGTTTTTCTTCTTCCTTTGCACAAACTCCCATACTCCAGGAACACATGCACTCACTAATCTTGGGCAGGAAAACATTGATTTCCTTCTAAAATGACTGGAGTCTTCTTCCTCAAAGCCAGCTTTGGCAGGTAAACTGGCAGGAGGCATGCTTATTTCATCAACTGTTTAAACAGATAAGGCAGAGCAGTAGTTTCAATAAATCCACGCTTGTATAGAATTCCCTGCATTGTTAGGGTTCGTTGGTTTCTTTTTTGCTTATTTCCCTTGCTAGTGTAAGAAACAATCCACTGTTGTTACCATCTCACATGAAAGACCGTTCAAAAGTGGCTACAGATCCCTGGTGCTTCAGATGTTGGCTAAATGACCCATGGAGACCAAGAGCCTGTCTTTAAAGACTTGTTTCTGAAGCCTTTTCTTTTTTTTCTTCTTTTTTTTTTTTTTACCTTTACCTCAGCTTATGAATGCTCAGCATCTCCATAAGTCAGGCCATGGGTAATTCAATGTAAAAACTGAAGTGCCAAGAGTTAATTGAAATTCTTAAACTTTATACATGAGGGCTATGCACAGCACTGTACAGTGAGTTAGATTCAACAACTGGTTGAGAAATCAAGAGAGCTTGTTTTTTGTCCTTGGTGTCTGACCAAGTACCACCTAGCTTTAGAGTTTTCTGTGGATGAGTTAAGTGAACCTACTGCTCCTCAACCAAAGAGGGATCACATACATGGAAAGGCATGCATAATGTCACAGACTATAAATACCTGCAGGCAAAAGCAAGTGTAGTTTTTTCCCTGCCATTACAAAGTAGAGGTGAAAAAATTGACAGTACTGTTTTTCAGTGATTTGCAACACTCATTGTATTTGAAAGACCCTTTAACCCATACTTCCTACTCTCATGCACCTTCTGAATATGAGAAGATATTCATTAACACTAATCAGCCAAAGATAAGTTCTGAGAAACAACTTCCTACACAATTAATATATGTAAGAACATAATGACAGTTATTTTGAGGGCAATCTTTCAACAGTCTACTGTGGACAACGTAATTGCATTATCAGCACATGACACTTAAATTCCTGACTGTGTTGTACAGTTATGTCGTGGTTCAGCCCCAGCTGGCAGCTGAGCACCACGCAGCCACTCATTCACCACGCCCTCCCCCCCAGCAAGATGGGGAGGAGAATGGGAGACAAAGGCAAATCCCATGGGTTGGGACAAGGACAGTTTATGGGGACAAAAAAGGGAAAGGGAAAACTACAATGGTACATAGAATGTACGCAAGGGGTGATAACAGAAAGCAATTTACCAATCTGACGACCGACCGGACACTCAGCCCACACTCAGACCATCCCAGAGCCATGTTGCATCCATCCCTACCCAACTGGCCCTCTTTTATGGTGAGCATGAAGTCACAGGGTATGGAATAGCCCCTGGCCAGTTCAGCTCACCTCTTCTCCTTCTGAAAATTAATTCTATGGCAGCCCAAACCAGGACTCATTACAAAAACATTTTTATACTGAGAAATTCAGAATTTCAAGTATGACATGGCATGGCACTGGCATTTTTTCAGTCTTATCAAGTGTCATAGTTCTCAAAAAATTAAGAAGAAATTGGGTGCTGTACAAACAAAGAAATCGAGCCTCCTCTCCTTTCTGTGCCCTGAAAGTGGCAGAAAGCAATAGCAAAGACAGTTTCACGGGATTCTGGAGAATTTTCCATGGTGTGATGTTAGACTTCGAAAACTAGTGGCATAGTTGATGAACAGCCCATAAGGTGACCATATATTCTACTGCAATGGTAGAAACTTTGCAGACACCAAGGTCAGTGAACACGGAGGGGGAGGGGATGTTTCAGGAGCCATAGCAGAGATTCCCCTGCAGCCCCTGGAGAAGACCATGGTGAGGCAGGTTGTCCCTCTGCAGCACATGGAGGAGGGGTGGTGGGGTGTAGAGATTCCACCTGCAGCCCATATAGGACCATACGCCAGAGCCGGTGGAGACACTCAAAGGAGGCTGTTACCCCATGGGAATCCCCCACTGGAGCAGGCTCCTGGCAGGACCTGTGGCCTGGTGGGGAGAGGAGCCCACGCCAGAGCAGGTTTGCTGGTAGGACTTGTGACCCAGTGGGATACCCATGCTGGAGCAGTGTGCTCCTGGAGGTCTGCACCCCGTGAGAGAGACTCACACTGAAGCAGTTTGTGAAGGAGTGTAGCCCATGGGAAGGACTCACGTTGGAGAAGTTGGTGGAGGACTGTCTGCCGTAGGAGGGACCCCATGCTGGAGCAGGGGCAGAGTCTGAGGAGCCCTCCCCCTGAGCAGGAAGGAGTGGCAGAGACAATGGGTGATGAACTGACCGTAACCCCCATCCCCCTGTGCAGCTGGGGAGGAGGAGGGAGAGAAATGGGGAGTGAAGTTGAGCCTGGGAAGAAGAGAGGGGTCGGGGGAGGGGTTTTAAGATTTGGTTTTATTTCTCACTGCTCTGCTCTGTGTTTGCTTGGTAATAAATTAGACAAATTCCTCTCTACATCTGATACGTTTTGCCCGGGACGGTAACTGGTGACCAGCCTTTCCCTGTCCTTATCTCAGCCTATGAGCCGTTCATTACACCTATTCTGCCCCATTTAGTTAAGGAGGGGAGTGATAGAGCAGCTTTGGTGGGCACCTGGACTTCAGCCAGGGTCAACCTACCACACACTCCAGTATCTGGATCCACCTGTTTGAATTTTTATTAAGGTCAATACAAGTTCAATGGCTGTCTGAAGAGGTGAATGCAGTATCCCTAAGATTTTTTGTTTTGAAACTGAATGTTGAATTTTATGTGATTTAATTTAATTTAAATCAGCTTTGCTCCACTGCAGTTTAGTTGCATCAATAGGGAAGCATGAGAGTTATATAGCATTTGTGCTGCACATTTGGACACACAAAATCTTTATTTGTATGTTGTTTGTATAGACACAAATATTTAGAGAGTATAAACTTTCTAGCTATTAAAGAAAAAAATATATATAATCCGAATTTAGGTCAAAGAGAAAAGGGTCTTAAGTTCAACACAAGTATATGAACTATCTGAAGGCTTATTGTTGCACAAAAAGAAATAAGTGTTTAGCCTATTAAATGTTTGGTGGTATACTTGCAGCTGTAATTTCCTGAGGGAACGTATCATGCACTTTGCTATTAATATCAGCCTGGAAGGTTGCACTTTCTACTTGGATACAGCTTTGTATTTTGTGTTATGCTTAGAAGAATCTCTGCAAATTACAGTCCTCAATAAGAGAGATCCTTACCTGCTGCAAAGAAAAAAGACCACCTGTTTCTGTGTATGAGCAGTACGGCCCCACTCACAGTGCAGTGAAATGTTCACCCTCCTGTGTTGCCTCCTCCAAACCATGAATCAAAAAGGCATTTGAGTGATTCTTGATTCAAGAAAGACACAAAGCAGTGAGTTTGTAAGTCCTCCTAGAGAGGACAGCATTGGCTTTCCAGCTGTGTTGACTCCTGAAAATGAGGCATTTGCCTGGAGATATGTGGCTTAGAGAAGCCTGACTGATGAGTGGAAAGGACCTACAGTCTAATGCTGACCTGAAGGAAGATCCGTCCAGGTCCCATCTCTGATCCTGCACCTGGTCCTTCAATGAAGAGAATGCCACCACAGGTGCAGGATCAGAGATGAGACTTGGAGGGATGGTGGTGAGAAGCTGATCATGCTGCTGGAAATTTCTCGCACTTCCAAAAGCTATGAGGTCTCATAAAGAGTTGCAAACCCAGACATGAAGAAAGGAAAAAGACTGGGATTCTTTGAAAGAAGGACGTGTTCCAGAACCAGCAGAAACACAGGGCTTCAGATAGGGCTCACCACTTGGACCAGTATCATACCACCACCTATCCTCTGTGACCATCAGAGCCCCTTCTGGTGTCATGTTCCAGGAAGGCAAATAGCTTGAGCTGGCAGGAAGATGAGGATGCAAACCCTGCTATGTGACAAGGGCAACACAGTTCTGTTTGCTGTCCTAAGAGAAAGGATTATCCGCGGCCAACAGCAGAGAGAGCAGGGCAGGAAGCTCCATTCTTATTCCACTGGCCCTGGAAAAGGAACAGGGAAACTGAGAAGTGCTAAACTGAGGCCTACAGTGGTAGGGCTGCAAGTGCTTTCCAGTTATGGCAGGTACGAGCTACACTGCCCTGAACATTGTAATAAATCAGTAATATTGTACACAGGTTCCGCAGTATTTTCTGTTTGAAATCCTGAAATGCCTATCCATAAAAAGGTATAAATATTGTACTGCGGACTTTTCATGCACTCGGTAATACTATGGCATCAGTATTTGCAGACTCATGATACTTTTGTAAAGACTGTATTATGACAGGTAACTGGAGGATGATACTTTGGATTATTCGCCTTTTGAACAGGCATGTGCCCAAACTGTATTCCTGGAAAACAATGGAACTCCTGAGAGAAATATTAACTAAGATGTTACATTAATTATTTGATAATCTCCATCTGTTAACTTTACATTACTGTGTTATTCCACAAGTGGTATTTACACAAGATGTTTGAGCCTTTTAAGCCAAGTCAAGTCTAGATAAGCCTTACTGAATATGATACCAAAACTGAAACATATTCTCCATGTAGAGACACTAAGTAGTTTGGATACATTTCACCAGATGGGATTTGTTTGTGTCTGGGGTCTGTTGGTTTGGGTAATGGGGGGAGCTGACTCATCCTTAGCTACTAATTGTTGGTCAAAAAACCATAAATGTTCTCTGCATAATGATCATGTTCCGAGTAGTGATCATGTTGCGTTTCAGATCTTGAAACACAAGATTCTGTACACTAATTCACTAGATTTATATTTGAGTTTTTTCTTTTACAGCAAATTTTAACAGTTTTATAAAGACTAATTTACATAAAAATCTCTTTCAGTTCTATAGAAGGAAGATTTTCTTTATATTCTTGAGTGGCTTATGGTTTTTATTTTTATTTAGATGTTATTTTTTCAGCCCATATTTTGTGAAAACTCTGAGTCCTATGGATTGGTTTAATCACAAAACATTTTTACATGCATTGAGGATGCAATTTATTCCTTCAGAGAGAGCCAGTAGGAGTTTTATACAGACCTTCAACGATGAACAAACCTTATGCATTTCTCTGCAAAGTTTCCATTTCAAAGATGCAGAATAGAAAGCAAGATATGTTGAAATTTGGAATTATTTTCTGGAACACAATAAAACCATTTAGCATTTAAAAGTAAAGTAATTGTTCTGCAAATTGTGTTACTTGTGTAAGTGTGTGATTACTCTGTTAACATGATGTGTTATGCATAAGCACGTCATTGCTTATGTGTGGACATCTGCCACTTGAAACACAGGCTATGTTAGCAGTGAAACTACTGCATGCTAAAGACACAAATCTGTCATCTTAAACAGGTGGTGTAGCCTATGACCTTGGCATCTAACTTATACTCTTTGTCAGGTGTATTAGATTTCATAGGCAAAGTGTGTATGTGAATCAGCTGGTGCTTTAAGTGAGCTCCATCTCTTAAAAAGCAGACATTTTGCACTTAAATGCCAACAGATAAAGTTGCATGTGTATTCTGTAATGTCTTCTCATGTGTGATGGGGAGTGAGGAATCCCCTTTTTTGGGGAGGAGGAGACTGAAGGAAGGACATTTCTGAAAAGCACTGACCGTACGGGTGCTTTCTAGCATCACATAGGGGTACACTACTGCTGCCACAGGAAGAGTGTAACTGAAACCTTTATGTTCCTCTGTGTCTCAGACTGAAATCACATGGGATTATCACTATTACTTTTGTCTTTCCTGGACTCCTGAGAAAAGATGAAATTAATTCAGCTTTGTCCTGTTTTTTGCGGGGACTGTAGGCTTCTAATCATACAGACAGCTGCCTGAATATTTTCAGGATGCTGGATTCCTAATTGACTTTGTTGAGCTTTGGAAAACTAGTCAGTCTTTCTCAGCTGACAGTGCTGTCAGTAACCTTTATGTTAGAAATAAAGTTTGGATGCTGCCATGACTGGGAATGAGAGCCTGGACAGAAGATCCCTCCGATGCCGGGTACCTGAAAGTGTGCTCCTCCTCTGCCAAGCAGTTCATTAGCTAAACAAGTGAGATATTGAGGTGACAAAAGCAGTAATCAATCCAAGCAATCTAACTTACATAGTTAGAATATAGCAAAGGTTCAAACACACAAAATAAGATCCTCAAGCCTCCTCTGACAATTTCAAACCTAGATCTAAGAATATGAATCTTGGAAAGACAAGGAGAAGCAATGGAAAAGGGACAATTTCCTGCTGGTGAAGATGACTGAGTATCTTGCCTGTGAAAACATACATTCACTTCTCTTAATCCTCTAAGGAATCATAAAAAAAAATAATAAATAAATAAAGGAAATCTTTATTCCAGCCCTGTATAGTAAGTTCATACCAAATACATATAGGACAGTTTTCTGGACATTTTCCTCTGCTCACCCTATACACTGAATGCATGATTCCAGGACTGCTGCAAATACCATACACTACCAGTTATGCATGAGTAACCTTTTCCACTGAAAATAATGTATGGAAAAAGCAGTAACAGGAAAACTGCAGTTTGTGATAAAACAAGAAATTCAGCAGTGAAATGCCAATGGTTTGTCATTCGATCTAACCTTCACACTACAGTTACTTTGTTTTTCATGTCTCAGTTGCTGTTTAAGTCATAATGGCTGACTAAAAGCTATTTAAGGGGGAGAGAAAAGCCAACCATTAAAATAGCATTTTGAGGAATAGAGTGGGAGAGTGGCTGATGACCTGTGTCAGAATCCGCTGTGTGGAAGGAATCTTTCCTGACAAAAGAAGTGTGGATATTTACTGAATATTAATTTGCTCTGTGTCTAACCAGCTAAGCAAAACTAAGTGGGACTTTTTATTGCTCCTTTGATTAAAAAAAAATAAAAAATAAAAAAATTATGCCTTTTCCTGAAATGTTTCTCATTCTATTTGTCATATGACCTCTTCAGCATATAAATCTGGGGTTGGCTATTTTGACATTTGAATATTACATGAAGGATAAAGACTAGGGGGTTGAGATTGTTTATGCTGAGAGTCGGATTGATAGAGTATTTTTCAGTCCTTCCCTCCTTTTGGATCTGTCACTCAGGCAAGAGGTTGAGATAATGGTTCCTATTCATGCCTGAAAGTCCTGTTTGCCAAATTGCATGGTATTTGTGCATTTGCAGGTGGCTGTTGTCTAGGCACATACTTACCCATGCCTGTACCCATCTTCTGCAGAATTAACAGTCTTTTTTTTTTTTTTTAAAGATGTAAGTAGCTCTTTCCAAGTGCTTTACACTACTGCACAGATGTCCAGGAAAAACCCCTCCGCTTCTGCCTTGAATGATGCAGAGCACGCTGTTTGCACCAGTTGATGTGTGAACCTCATTCTTCTCACCATAGCCGAGAAACCCTTTCATACGTAAACTGGTGCCTCAGGGACCTTCTTCTGTACAGCAGCTCAGCAGAATGAGGCTTCACTATGAAATTTCATGAAAGTCAGCCTTCAAGAACATAAATATTTACTCTCAAATTTAGCATGAATTTCATGGTGTCTTTAAATCCTTTGCAGAACTCACTAGTTAAGAAATACATGTCAGCATGACCTAACTGAGTCAGCACAAATTAATTAACAAAACAACGAATTATTTGTAAAAAAGAGTTATTGCCTAGAGCTTCCTTATCTGACTGTCTGGAGCCTCCCTGTATGAACTAACCCACATGCTACTGCTTTTTGTGTCAACAGTCCTTCTTATCTGACAGGGTTTGGTGAAGAACAAGTTCTATACCCCAAAGGTATATAAACCCTGTAACTCTCCTATTGCTACAGGAATAAACTGCTACTGCTCTGACCTCAGCCAAATTGAATTCTCGTTATTTCTGTGACCATATCATGGTAGAAAATTTCTCTTTGAAACTGAAAATCAGTCCATCTTTTATAAAGGCCAGGTTTTACAGCTTTCCTCAGGCAAACCTCCTGACAAAGCTTAATGAACATTTGCTCTGAAGACTATGGACCATAGGCCTCCGATCAGTTTCTACTAATGATTCTAGTTTTGTAAGAATAAATTAATGGTTGTGTAAGAATATGAATGGAAGGTGTAAAATACCAATTTCTCTCTCCTCAGTTCCTGAAGAGTTATGCCATGATTCAAAACAATTCCAGACAGTTCCTGCCAGGAAATGTGGATACAGTTTTACATGTCCCTTAAAGGAACTGTGTGGTGAAAAACCGTGACACTTCAATTCTGTATTATTTTACTTTTTGTTCACTGTTGTCTGCAAGTGGTCACTTACTTAAAAGAAAGGGAAGACACTTTCCACTGTCATGGCCTCATTAGTCTTCCCTGTTTACTGACTGTTTGGTTTTGGATAGTTAAGAAAAAAAGTTGCAGTTCTGCTGCTTTGCCTTTCCTCTACCTTTTCTTTTTTAGTAAGTGAGAAGGAGGCTAAATCTAACCTAGGGTTCATAAAACACTCATACAGCCCAATGGGAATTACGTACCTCCAGAAAAGCATCTGTGGCACACTAATAACTGGGATTGTCTTCTAACATGCCGTGCACTTCCTTCCTGAGTGATCCTTAAGCCAGAGTTGTCAGTCAGAATATTTCAGCCCCCCTGGGAAAACCTGATTGCCCACCACTAATGCAGTGCTATCCAGCAACCCTGAAAATTTCCATTCACTAAACAGCAGCAAAGCTCCATTATTTTCCTCTTTGTTCTTGTTATAAAAATGTATCTCACATATGGCGTGGGAGGGAAATGCTACTGAGTGCATTTAGAGGACATATATTGTTGAATTAGAATTGCCACTAAAAGTACATTTTAAAAGTCACTGAAAACAGAGTAAACCTCTGTCAACCAAAGCATTAGATATTGATCTGGTCTGATTCAGACACATGGACTGTAATAGCCAACGTGCAGATAAAATATTCTTTGTTTATCTTAATTTTTTCTCTTGTAACCACAATGATCAAGGTGGTTTTTCTGATCTTCTGTTTTAGCACCAGATATGGCCTCCACCCCTGACTACCAAGATTCTTCATGTGCTATAAGCAAGCCATAGATTTCTAAGGTTAGTTTTGTCAGCTCTGTCTTCCTGTGTGGGTTGCCATCTGGCATACACAATTGAGCAGGTATCAACCTTACTTTCAATGAGACATTGTTCTAGTTCCTGTTTCTGCTATACAGTCATGAAGTTGCAACTGGACCACTTGCTGAAAAGACCAGCATTTGAACTCTTTCTTCTTTTCTTTTCTTTTTTTTTTTTTTTATTTTAATTTGATACAAAAGCTTAGGAAGGATTTTCAAAAAGTCATTTGTATGTAAAATGAACTGTTACTACTTTGTAGGATGCTTCATAGGGTTGTTATTTCTGAAAAAGATAAATTCATAAGTTATCCCCCTGAACAGCAAATTAGAATAATAAAAATGCACTCCTAAAAATGAGAAGTCCTTTAAATACCCAAACATACCAGCTGTATGTCTAGACACTCTGTTCCGAAGATTTTAAATACAAAACAAAGCTTTTCTTAGCTAAGGGGTTGTCCTTGAATATGAAACAGACATGGTTTTGCTTTTGACATTGACCTGCTGTACCTGAAAAATATGTTGTATTCAACACAAAGAATTGTTTGACTTCGGCCAGAGATGACACATGGAAAATTTCTCTTTGCACATTTTTATTTCATGTACTGCTCTTTGATTCTTTTTCTTTTTTAGGCTCTCTTGCTAATGCTTGGAGTGATGGAAGTCTTCACTTTATATCAGCAACTACCTAAACTATCTGTTTTTCTTTCCTCTCTTCATGCAGTTTGTGACGAATGACAGGTATCTTTCAAGTCTCTGTGTGAAGGCCAAACAATTCCCGTTCCCTAAAGCTCATTCCTCCCCCGCGTGGTGTATTGCTCCCGGTTATTCTGAAGACTGAATCCAGACAATAGAAAAGGTCAACCTGCCCTATTGAGTGCTGCTTGAAGTGATGCCTCAGCTGTAGCCATTCACCCTCAAAATCAACTGGAGAGTCAGAAACTATCTCCAGTGATGGGCCCTTTGCTCTTCTGAAAGGCAAGCTTCATATATTCAGAAAGGCACTAGAGGAAAAGTACGGTGTGTTTCTCTTTCTGGGTATACTCCCACACTTGTTCTTGTCGTGACCAGCTTGTGATGCTTAGTCCCTCTCCAAAGCGCCTGTTGCAACTACTGAGTTTAGAGAAAGGACAAGGGAAGAAAAACCTGTGACCGCACAGCGGTCCTGTAAAAGGCACAGTCTAGCACTGGTGAGATGAACTAAGCAAAACAAGCTAGAGCAGGTAAAGAAGTGTATGGGTTGAGTCTGGTGGTCCTTCCAAAGGTGTCTGTTATGCACACATCATTAATTTTAAAAGACCCCTGAAAGCCTTAGAGCTACTATATGGGAAGTCTTGAAATATTTTCAGAGCAAGAACAGGCTGAGGAAGAAGGAGTGACTTCTCTTCACTTTCCAGACCACTTTGCTTCCACCAGTACAAAGGAGTGGACAACTGGAAGATGTCAGGCTTTAGCAGAATTAGATCATGTGGTTAAACCCACTACAAGAAATGCCGGTTTAGAGAAGAGGACTGCTGCCTGACAGCAGTGATTGACACCATCTTAGGTGCCTTTATCTGTATTCTCACCTAGGTTGAGAATCATCTTCTGGAGACAATGGAGAAACTGAGGCATCTGGGTGGATGACTGAGCTTTAAGAAAGTGCATGCCTCAAATATTAAATATAGGTGTACCTCTTTTGATCCCAGGCTTCTTGCTGTAAAGATAGGAACTCAAAGGACAATGGTCTGCAAAACCTGGTATTTCCATACAATTTCCACAGGAAATCTTGGATTATGGTCACTCAGAAAACATAAAATCATTGTTGAGGCATCAGGTGGAAAATATTATTGGATCCCAAAAAGACACTTTGCCATGTAAATCTACCAGCAATGACTCTTTTGCTGGGTGAAGGATCAGGTCTGGCTTATTTTGGTTTTTGGTTTTTTTCTGTTCTTTCACCACAGCCAGGGCTGGAGCCACAACTGCTAAAGAGGAGACTGATTGAGGATGGGGACACAGTAGAGGCAATGGCGGTCCCAGCCTGTCCAGGGTGTCTGGTTGAGATCTGAGGGAGCTGTGCAGCGCACCTGTTGGGTTTGGTCTTGGCAGACTAGGATGACATCTGGAATGGCTTTTTTAAAGAATTTGGAGTAAAGGAAGACTGGAAAGGTAGAGTCGCTGCTCAAAATTTGGCCTGCAAAGAAACACTGCACATGGGTAATGGATGGAGGAAATAGGTTTGAGGCTGCCATGTTGGTTCTGCTCCAGCGTAAAACCAAAACTAGCTCAGGCTTTGTTCCGGTGAGTAAGAATAACATGTCTCAGCAAATTTCCAAGAGCTACCTGCACTGTTTTTGCTGACTTTAAATCCCTTTTTTAAGGTATTTTAAAAGACTGAAATCTTTTCTTCACGGACAAATAACAAAATTTACTGCAAAAGCCCCTGTTCTGCTTAAGCAGTCGTGCATTAAAGACTTCGTAAATCTTTTTTTACATTCACATCTAAAACGTACGGAAGGAAAGATGCCTGAGCTCTTAACAGTTAAGGTGTAATTATAATAAATGTATATGGCAAGGCAGAGAAAAAAAATTTATGATACATTTGTTTTTGCGTGCTTCCCCAATTAATCATCCATGTATGCAGCCCAACCTCTTGCCTTCTAGGCCATTTTCCCCCAAATTACTCCTAATTTCCAGATCTCTCAGTAGTATCCAACAGCTACTGTTTCGAATACCACATTCTTACAATAGATGTGTCTTTTAATATCCTAAATCCAAAAGGAGATAGATTAACTCCTGTGAGAAGGCTAGTCCTCTAGCAAATAGCTGTTGGTTTAAAGTCTGACATCCAAGAGGTCAGAAACTGGAACTTCACTTCTTTGAGGAAAAGGAAAGCTTAACTTCTTGCTGGGAAGCATGTCACTTATTGCAAGCTGTGGAAGAGCCCATACTATCCTTCCTCACATTATGGCAGATTAATATTTTTAAAATACATATATTAGTTTCAATTTTTCTTTCTCTCTCAGCCTTGCTTAGGGGGGTTCATGCTGAGAGCACTGCTTTAAGCCAGAATACAAGATACATCTAAAACGATGTCAGGTTTGGGAAGACACTTTTTTTTTCTTTTCTGCTGAATGTGGTCTGTGAAGAATGCTGGTTGTGATGAGAATCAATGTTCTGTCAGCATTTGATAGAGGCAACGTTAGTAAGGCTAGTTTGCACTTGAGTATCTTACAATCATGAAACCAAGACTTTTTTTAAAAAATACAGTTATTTGGACAAGGAAAGTTGTGAAGTTTCAGGGGCTGGGAACAGACAGGTATGTTTTCTCACTAACTACCCAGATAATCTCAGATCACAGAACAGAGCTGGGGATTGCTTCTGGCAGGCTGGATTCCCACCAAACCATCAGGGGCCACTGGCCCTTATAACCCAGTGTATGGGTTCACTTCCCTCGCTGCTCCCTTTGGACCCCTCAAAATGCACTGACCACTTCTGGTGCTCTGGTGTTCTGCCTTGCACTCATGCTTTGCTGGCAAGAAGAAAGGTACCACACAGACATGAAATGAAGGTTTTTGGGTTTTTTACAAAACTCAAAGATTACATGATAAAAACTTGTCTGCATATCCCCAAAAGAGTGCAGAGAGACACCGGCATGAGAGGGAGCCCAAGCAATATCCTGCCCTGGCTGCTCCTAAGCTCCTCACCAGAGACACCAGCCCATCACAGGCCCATCTGCACCCAGACAGGGGCAGAGGACCACGTGCCAGTGATGCTAGAGACTGGTGCAGCGTGGGTGCATGGGTGAGTGTGTGATCACTAGCAAGGATGCAGGCAGTCATGCCAGCGAGTAGATGAGATGGCCAGGGAACGAGGGGATGAGTGGGTCCCCAAGGGCCAGATATGGGAGTGACAGTGTCTGCATGTCCCTAGGCACAAGAGCGCAGGGGGGGTGGCTGTGGGACCAGGGGAGTCCTGGTTGGCTCTGGGTGTGAGTGTGCGCATGTTCGTCTGTGCACAACAGTCTGCAACAGCTGCTGGAGTGGGCCTGTCCACACGTTCAGGCGCCAGCAGCTGGAGAGACTGGGATCCAGGGGCAGCTACTGGGCAGAGTGAGAGTCTGAGCCCAGCTGCTGGGGGAAACCACCTTGTATGTATAAGTATGCGTGTCTGTGTGTATATATACATATATGTATAAACTTATACATACATATTCTCCCTAGTGAAACTCCATCCTACTCAGTCGGAGAGGGGAGCAAGAGAGGGAATGTCTGTCTGTGACCTGTGTGGCTGGTCATAGAATCATAGAATCATTAAGGTTGGAAGAGACCTCAAGATCATCTAGTACAGCTGTCCCACCACCACCTAGTACCCACTAAACCATGTCCCTAAGTACCACATCCAACCTTTCCTTAAACACCCGCAGGGACGGTGACTCCACCACCTCCCTGGGCAACCCGTTCCAACGCCCGACCACCCTTGCCGAGAAGGAATTTCTCCTCATCTCCAACCTGAACCTCCCCTGGCGCAACTTGCAGCCGTTCCCCCTCGTCCTGTCACTAGTTATCTGCGAGAAGAGTCCAACCCCCAGCTCGCCATAACTTCCTTTCAGGTAGTTGTAGAGGGCAATAAGGTCTGCCCTGAGCCTCCTCTTCTCCAGACTAAACAAGCCCAGTTCCTCCAGCCGCTCCTCATAAAACTTGTGCTCCAGCCCCTTCACCAGTTTCGTTGCCCTTCTCTGGACACACCCCAGGGCCTCAATGTCTTTCTTGTGGTGAGGGGCCCAAAACTGGACACAGTACTTGAGGTGCGTCATATGTATATGTATATAAGTGCTGTACACCTGCACTCTGTGTGCATGTGTTAACTGTGAATACATCTTCGGCCATGCTGCTGGTAGGACCTGAGGACATGGAGCTGCAGCAGCCTCTTCTACTTCAAGCTGTCAAATTTGATATGATAAATTTTCCTCTAACAGATGGCACTGTTGTGGGATCCATATCCATATCTCCTCTACCTTGCTGGCAGTGTTATCACTCACAACCAGTATGATGTTTTAATAAAGAAACCTGCATGTATTGTAGGCTATGGTATGTAATAGGATACACATACATCCATACACGTCATCTAACCCTTTAGTAAGAGCTAACAATGCTGAATGTTTCAAACTTTCAATATTCGATTTGATTTTTAAATACACAGTATGTCTATTTTAAACACATATCTTGAAGGACTAGTCCTTAGTACGTACACCAAAGGACTGTAAGTCAGTAACTTTTCCTGAACATACATGACTTTTACAAGTACTACATACAGTAAGGCAGAGTGAAAGAATGAGAGAACATGTATAACCAAATTATTTGATTGACTTATATGCCTTCATGAATTTCACATGTCTACAACACCTCCGTGAATAAAGACGTTACCTGAATACAACTCCAGTATCTTTTCTTTTTCCTGACTACTCTGCTATTTTCCCAATAAATCCAGAGTGATGAATGAGCTTGTCAACTTATGTGAAAGATAGTTGTTTGCTAAAGAATTTTTAAAGTAATGTTAGTTTAGAAAATGTTGTACATAGCTGCAAGGTTCAACAGAAATTGCTTTGACAATTATTGTAAGAAACTCTTGTATGAAATGATATGTTGCTATGTTGCACTCTATCCATTATGCCCTTAAAATATGTCCGTTTGACACGTTCTTTAATTTGTGCATTTGCATGGTTAAAGAGATATTAAAGAACAGTTGAATACCCCAAATACAGTTTAGGCTCACATGTTTGTAAGTGATTTCTCTGATACAAAGTCACAGAGTAGCTCTTACCTACAACTTAGGAATTTTTATGCAAGACAGAACCGCTACTTAGGTATGGAATTTCAATGGTAATCACCGCTAAATGGGTCATCACCATTACAGCTCCTTCCAGGCAGCAAAACTCTGTAAGTAACTTGTATTTAGTCTTTTCAGGAAAAAAAGAAAAGGTTTTGCCTTACTCAAATTTTTAGTAGAAAGAAACAGATGTTTGAGCACAGTTTCATGAATTTGTCACCACATGTGTATTTCAACTACATAAGCTGCATCTGGAAGACACCAAAGTAATTAGCTGATGAAGGTCAGCCTTTGTACGTGCAGATCTGCTGACAGTTTAGGCAACCTTGAGTTTTGAGTCTGGCCTATTCACTTCAAAAGTCATCAGGAGGTGAGCTGGAGAGAAGGGGGATTCACACAGAGCAGATCTCTGTTTTCTGCACTTCCCAGCTGAATCAGAAGGCTCCTGGTACCCCTTGGGAAGGGATTGGAGGGGAACACTAAGCTATTCCACTGAATTAATTTTCAGTCTGTGTGTGACTCCTCTCCAGTTGTCTGTGCCAACCATCATCTGTGTCCCCAAGTCAAGGATGCTTTGATAAATTCTTATATTTTGAGCAAGATATCCTTCTTCAGCTAAGGGCAATTCTACTCACCTCATTCATGAATTAAACAATAATTTGTTTCGAATCTGGGCCATGAATCCAAATATTTAAATATTGTACAAACTCTAGTTCAATTAAAGTAGGTGTAAGTATTTAGCAACAGCATTCCTCTAACAACATCAAGCAGTTTATTGTCAAAGTGTTCCTATTTTTATTTTCTTATTGGTTTTGTGACAAATTTGTTGGAAGGTGAGTAGACGTACATAAATCAAATTACTGAGGAACCTCTTTCAAGCTATGAATTCGCTTTGTGTCATTGCTTACAGCACTGCAAAACACACTTGAGTGCCCAGCTGATAAAATCCAAGCAGCTTCTCTGCTGGTGGTGCCAAGGTTGAAACCACACACCAAGACAGTACCTAGCACACCGCCCTGCAAAGAAGACACAATGTGGTCCAGCAGCTAGCTCCTGCCTCATGCACAGCATATGCCTGAAACATTCAAGTGAGGGTGAATTTGATCACAGGTCCTGGAATGTACAGGACTGCAACAAGTCAGACACCAGTCCTTTCTTTTTTGCAGCACCAACTAAAATGAAAAATTAAAATGAAAATCACAGGGTGCAGGCTTTAGGGCATCCATAATAACTTTTTAATAGCTAGATTTGTAGATAAATATATGCAATGTTGATACCCTTTTTTTTTTGTGAATAACACTAACCAGTTCATGAAAGCAGTTAGTTAATTATTTATATGTCCTTGAGTTACAAATTTATTTATGGAAATTAACATCATCCGAAATACTAAGCAAAACATTTTCTGCTAAGACAAGACCATGGTTTTGTTTCTTGTGTCTTGCTGATTCCCTGCCAACTCCAACTTTTGTTTAATATCTACAACCATTGTACTACGTTGGTGATGCAACTACTGATTACATGAAAATTTTCTCATTGAAAATAAACTGAATCAGTAAACTCAGCTAAATTTTCTAATAAAGAATCGACAAATTTGAAATAGCAGAATAGCCATTTTTCTAGACCTATTCATAGATATTTATAGATAAAAGTTCAGATTTCATCACATTATATGTGAAACCATGTATCTCCTACATGCCTAGTCTCCTATTAGATTAGTTCCACTTTATTCAGTTAATGTTGAGGATTTGTCTCTCTGTATAAAATACAACGTTGTTATTAGCTGCAGTGATTAAAGTATTTTTATTTTCTGACAGAAACTGATTTAAAATTGCACTTTAAGTATCATCCTAATGTACTTTGAAACTTACAGAAGTTTGTAAGTGCTTACACCTGTTGCAGTTTCAGAAATTTGTGTCCAAAAAACCTGCATGAGTAATGCCTGAACAGATGGGTTTTCAGCTCCATAGCAATAGCTGGAAATCTGAGGCAGAGTAGGGCAGGGATATATTATTGTTTTCCCTTTATCAGCCTTAGTAACACCATCTGGCTTTCAATTACGGAACTGCAACAAAGCCTATTTTCTCTTTATCACCATCTGGTACCTCACAGTCAAGCGACAGAGTCACACGACAAATTTAACTGAAGGTTTTGAGAATTTCAACCACACAACTTCTAAGGTAAACAGAAGCTGAAGGGCTGCATATGAAGTACTAAAATCAGCAGTCTAAGGATACAGGCACTGGAACTTGATCAGTTGCACCCTCGGGGAGGAGAGACTGGGAACTGGCCTGATTTTGGTCTGGCTCAACCAGCAACCTCCCAGATGATTTCTGGGACCACACAGCCTTTGGATGTGGCCACCCTTGTTTGGATGCTGTGAAAGTTTGGTAATAGCAGTGTGGTCAGACCATTTTAGTTGCCACCAATGCCACAGAATGGCCCTCAGGACTATTTAATTCACTATCACAGGAGACCTGCTGCTTGGGAAGAGTGATGCTCCTACCTACTAGATGATCCTACCCATCCAAAATGTGAGGAGAAGGCACCAGACTGTGACTTTGTTTACCAAGTCACAAGCTTTTGACTTTCTGCTGTCTGCAGTTGCTGTACATGGGATTATTATGTAATGCACTGATGGTTTTTGGTGTTTTTCCATCTCTGTGTGAAGAATCTTGCTGACAGCAGAAATGGTTCTAGGTTAGAGAAACTGTTCTGAATGCATGACACTTTTGTTAAAATTAATAGCTCAAATAATACTCAGTGAAACGCTGCCAAAAATGGATGCTCAGTTGAATGTAAGTTAGTTTCAGGTATCACTGAAAATAAATTGTGTTTATTCATTACAGTATTTGTAAATGCTTGCTATAAGTTCCTGTTTCTACCCTATGATAAACTTAGGCTCAGGTATTTATCAGCTGCCATCATACTTGAGACTGTCACCTAACTACAAGGTACGTTCTGTTAGTTTACGTTCACAACATACTTTCTTGCTTGTAGCTCCTATTCTTCAAACTGCGTATGTGTACTGTAATTAAAAGTACTGATAGGTTAACTAGCAACTATATCAAGTTTTAAAAAGAAGCTGACAGAAGATGCTGAATAAAGGTTGGAAGTCATGGTACATACTAATGGCCTTAAACTGCCCACCTAAATTGCCGTTTCTCCAACAAATGACAAAGATGTCACAGACTTCTTTATTCCTTGGCTGTCAATAAAATTACTGCCCTTCCTGTTTTACATATATGACAAGTACTAGAACTTTGGTAAAATTAGCCCTAACTAACATTTTATGATTTAGAGTAACTCTGAACAGCAGCAATAGCTACATCCTGTTCCTTAGAAGAGTATGAATGTTCTGTACGTGGACTTCGAAATCACTGAGAGAAGTTTGAAAAGGCAGGTTGGGTTCACCTGTGAGATACTCGTATTTTACAATGGTAAAGCAACACTGAAGAAGATCCAGCACACATTGTTTTCAGAAAATAACCTAGTTTTCTTTCAGCTAGTTTTCATATGATTGTGATTTAAGAATAGTTCAGTGCTTTTCTCAAAGTTGTTCTACCTCCAATATTTGTGTAGTCTTCAAATAAGGTGGAAAGATTTAATGCCCCCATATGTCTGTTTTAGGTTTGAGTGGCAGGGTTTTGATAGCGGGGTGCTACAGGGCTGGCTTCCGGGGGAAGTTGCTAGACGTTTCCTGTGTCCAATAGAGCCAATGCCAGCTGGTTCCAAGACGGACCTGCTGCTGGCCTCTGCGATAACACATTTAAGAAGGACAAAAACCCCCAAACCTAGCAGCAGCATTTACAGCCAGAGAGCAGTGAGAAGATGTGAGAAACTCTGCAGACAGCCAGGTCAGTGCAGAAGGAGGGGGAGGAGATGCTCCAGGAGCCGGAGCAGAGATTCCCCTGCAGCTCCAGGAGAAGACCATGGTGAGGCAGGCTGTCACCCTGCAGCCCATGGAAGAGGGATGATGATAAGCTGATATTCCACCTGCAGCCCATGGAGGACCCCAAGCCAGAGCAGGTGGAGACACCTGAAGGAGGCTGTGACCTCGTGGGAAGCCCATGCTG
>VWZZ01008371.1:0-34759 GCA_013399095.1 Psophia crepitans | reverse complement strand
GTGAAGACACTGCTTTACCTTCTGCAAAGCAAATTCTGAATATCTCCAGTGTAAAGGAGCAGCTCGAAGTACACGCAGGTGCTCCTGAAGATACCTGGAAGGAAAACAAAGGCAAGAGAATCACCTGCTGTTATATCGTTTCTCCAGTCTCTTGAGTCAAAATAACAGGGTTTTGCAAGTTCTGTCCCATGCTTGCTAGAGTAAACATCAAATGTTCTTAAGCATTTCCCCCCTATAGCTTTTCTTCACCAAGCAGAGAACTGCAGTGCTTTCTCATTAAATGCTGCTATTTCAAAATCCTGTTCTTTCAGAAGTAAGACTTTTTTATTTGAAAAGGAAAACATCTGAACATTTAAAAAATAAATAATATTTGAACTTACATTGCTTGCCAAGTTCTGGGTGGGGGGTAAGGAGCACACAGCTTTTTTGTGGCTTTGTCATGAAGGTGAGCCATGCGGTCTTTATTTCAGTCAAAACTACAGCACTAAGGGAATGGACGTGAAAATTAGTTTGTGAAATGTTCAGGGAGGTAAGCCATGACCTGTAAAGCATGCCCTCAGTAGTTCTAAAGCCTTACCCTGCTTCCTGCAGTGACACATCTAGGGTTGAGGAGTAAAGAGTGTCTAAGAAGATTTCATCTGAAACTAGGGGAATTATATAGCTTCCCCCCCCCCGCCCCCCCATCATTCAGGAAGAACAGCAGCTGTGTCCACTGGAAAAAAAAATCCAATATGAGGTGGAAAGATGTACTTTCCTGAGCTTCTACCTTCCAGTGAAAACCACAGAATTAAAAGAGATAGTCAGTTTCCCTGCTGTATGCAATCAAAGCACCACTAGTTCCATTAGGGGCTACACCCTTTCCAGGCAGAGCTTCCCTGTAAAGGTGAAGCTGTGGTGTGGTCTAATTTGCTACATAATGGACCATACGGGAGGGTGCACTCATGTTGGTATGTGCCTACTCCTACGGTGTATGTGTGAATATCGCAGTCAACGTATGATTTTGTATTTTTCCTTCAAATCAGCACTTAAAACAACTGACGCCTTAGCTACTGTGCCATCTTCTTACTTTTGTTACTTGAAACGTAATGATTTGGACAGTAGCTAATGTTTGTGCAGCAGAAGAGTGATATTATTCCTTTTAGGTAAACAGAAGATCCCTGAAAACTGTTTTTACTGCTCTGAATTCCCTCTTGAGAAAGTAGGAGTAACACGTACATAGACTGAACAAAATAAGGTGTGATCAGCTACATACGAACAACATGGTTTGGTAGTACAACAGATAACAGGGATTTTTTGGTTTTGTGTTAGGATCCAGACATTCTGTGAAAGGGCTCTAGGTGGAAATGTTATCCTGCATAGTAGCAGCAAGAAGCGAAGGAATACAAAGTATAAGAGACGGTTGTTAGTTTAGACAGCTGTCCACAAGTACTGTGATTAGTACTATGTTGGCATGCCACTGTGAACTAATACCGTGGATTTGGGTATCCTGCAGTTAAGAAAAAACACCAAAGTAACTTGCAGTTCCTCATTCTGAACCTGTATCATTTTCCTCCAACACAGAAAGGTAAGGAGGTCTGGAGATCGGAATATTAGTGACTCTGTGCTGAGTTTAAGAACGTAAGTCTATGTTAGTGGCTTTTTCATTTAAGACCATTCGAGTAACATAAACACAGGGTGGGTGTGGTTATTGGCAACGGTATTGATGAGGATTCTAGGAGGATTCCTGTGGTGACTTTTATAATTCATGCTGATATGATTGTTGCCTGTTTTGAGTTTGTTTTTTTTTGTTTGTTTGTGTACCTTTTGACTGTCAAAACCTCAGGGAATAAAGCAGGGGAAAAAAGGTTGAGGTGTTCTGAAGGCTTGGTATACAGTCGTCTGTTTGTTCATTGGCTCGTCCTTTGTGAGAAGGTAGATTTCCTTCCAGCTGTTGCTGATAATTAAATATCCAGATGAGGGTCAAGTGGAGGGATAAGTAGATCAATTTCAGTAAATTTATGCAATACTAGCTGTATGTATTGCTGCATTCTCCTTTTGCCAAGGAGTTTGTTCAGCTACTAGTTCTATAAAATTACGTTAAATACATTCTAATTCTCTGTACTTTCTCTTCACTTTTTGTACAGATATTCAGGACATTTAAGAAAATTCTATTTCTAATTAGTCACTGATTGACATCCCTATGTCATTATAAGGCTGATTTGGCTAAGCTGCGTCTAATTATGAATCTTTATAAATTATTGCTCATTTCTAATTAGTACAGTGATTAGTTTAACTGTTTATTTTCCAAAATCTTTTCAGATCATGTATTTTTGGCCAGGAACTTTTTTCTTTTAATTTGAAAGCATAAAAACAAGCTTTTTCTTCTTTTTGGGAAAGAGTGGCTTCTCTGTTATCTTTGAAAAATATTAAAGTAAACGAGATAACTCTGAAAAGAATGAAATTGAAGTATTTGAAATTTATAGGCATTGCTCGTCAAGACTTATGTTCATGCAGCATACCAATCGATGCTTTCTGTGCTGAGATATCAATATTATTCCCATGAGATATGCCGAGTAGAGCTCATCTTTGAGTTGCTTGCCATCTCATAAGCCTTGTGATTCCTGGGGACGATTCCATTTCTTAATGATGAAAATCTGTAGAGGGAGGAAACATAGAAGATAAACTATCATCAGTGTTGTATAATGACATTTAGGTGACCCATTTTCTGTTGATAAAATGCAAATCTTGTGATTTTTTTTTCTCTCTTCCTTTCAGCAACTATCCTGTGAAGCAGTAGTTCCTGAGATTATTTATAATCATACTGATCAGAGTTGTTATTTGATTAAAGTCTAATCTCTCATTCCCTTTGAAACTTGAAGGAGATATCTGTTTCAGCAGATTGTAGGCAAGTCATTATATACTGATACACTGTGTTTTCAGCTTGATGATTATTATGAAAGTCATAGTAGGTCAGTGTGGATATTTAGTGAACATCTTTTCCGTGAGACTGAATAAGTGAACAGTTTAACCTACCTTCAGAAATAGTCCGTATTACATACAAATAGAAATAAGGGTGCATTGAAATGAATAGTTTAAAGTGGAAATATTGTGAACTGCTTCTTACCGTTGAGTAGCATTTTAGCTAATCTTTTTTTAAGACCCTTCATAATAGACAGGAAAGTCTCCTTTGGTTTTGAGTTGTAAGAAGGAGCCAAATCATACAATACTTGGTGGATTTTAAATAACATTGTCAAGGTTCAGTGATTAAAAAAAAACAATTTAGAAGGCTAATTGTATCTGAAGGAAATAGGCATGTGAGTTTTCATCTGATGGGCCAATTACGTTTCCCAAAAAGAAAGAAAATGGAGAAAATTGGGTTTTAGTTGTATAGATAAAGCAACGTAACTCATTAGCTGTCAGTCTCAAAATTAAAGTTGCAGTGCAAGGAAAAAAAGTAAAATAATTGTAAATTTTTGTCATCATTGGTAATAAAACTGTAATGTGTTTGAATTGGGTGAACAGAATTAAATTCAGCAGAATGATTTGTCTGTATAAAATCTTACTTTATTATGGAGCTTGTTTGATTAACTGCAAAATATCTGTCCTTTGGTCAGAATGAGGAAGAATAATTATTCTGCAGTCCTATAGCTTTTTGTTTAGTTAGGATTTATACACCACTACCTTTTTATTAATATTTTATTACTTCTAGTAAATACATGTTTAGATTACAGGAATTTAATAGGAAAATCCCCCACAAAATAATTTTAAGAATACCTATCTTCAGTATTGAATACCTGGAAGAGCCATAGGGGTGGCATTTGCTAAGGCAGGGCAAAGGCTGTTCTCGAGCTCTATGAATGCAGAACTTCATCTCTAGGGAAGCACGGGATTTCACTGGAGTCCTTTCTCTGCTTGTTTGCTGTAAGTGAGAGTGTGGTATGGCGAATCATGCCACTGAAGAAACCACACAGGCAGGCCTTAGAACTGGACAGCTGCTCAGGCTGTCATCCTCTGTCCTCTTTCCAAATTCAGATTAGTCTTTCCTCCTATCATTTCTGTCACTTTATCTTGTTTCTGAGAAAACAACAAAGATTTTCAGTAAATGGTATTTATCTCTTGATTGTTGTGCTTCATAAACTGCATCCCAACTTCTGTTTCAGTGAAGTCCTCATGGAACAGCAGTAGATACTGGCCATGAAGAGCTTCTCAAGAGAAGGTCCTTTGAGGAAAAGCTGAGTTTGGCTTTTTCAGGATTTTGTTTCCTCCAAAACAAAAAGGTTTATGTTTGTCTGTGAGAAACCATCAAGTAAATTCCCATTCATGGTGCACGTGGGCTTCAGTGCTGAAATTTTCTCATGGTTGGCCTACACCCTGCAGTTTATTAGCATCATACTGTTACTGTAACACAGTGTATTTATTCCTCTTGGCAGTAGTAGGCTGCTAAGGATGCATCATACTGATCAAACAGTCCAGATTCCCAGAGTGTTTTCCTGGGGTTTGAGTTCTCCTGGAATGTCCAGCTAAAAGCACCTAGTCGTAATACACAAATTCACTTGTGGTTAGGAAATAAATTACAATGCTTCACCTTATTATGAATACCATTTGTACTTTAATGCTCTTTGTTGAATGCCAGGAGCTCACCCTATTTTGACTCCTGTTGCAACCTCTGCGTTCAGTCTGCGTTTAGACATGAGTCATGGGTTGTGTTAGTGGCTCTCCCTGAATATAGCAAAGATGTAGAACTTCTTCAGCTGCATCAATTAGTGAAGCTCTATTAAATTCCATGGGACTCCATTAATTTGTTACAGTAGTGGATAATAAAGCCTATTAAGTTTTGAGTAGTGCTAGTGGGGTGTGTGTTTAAAACACTTTCTTCAAGAATGATGCTTAGTCTTTGTGGATGTTTGCTGTTACAGCTGTCTGATGGGAAATACCGGCGAAGGTCAGTTAATTCCAGCAACTCTAGTTTCAGTTTATTAGAACAGTAGTTCACACTGTTGATAGACCCAAGGAAATACAAATGTCTGCAAACTCATGATTATGTCAGGAACTAATTTACAGTCTGAGCTTTTTGCACTAAAGTCATATGGTACAGCTGTGAAGAGAAATTATATGCATACAGTTCGGATCTTTGAAAGAGATAAGACCATTCAGACTTTGATAATCCAAAATAATTTAAAAAGTCTTTGGTTAATTCCCGGCGAAAGGTAGGTTGGATGAATACCCGTATCTTACAAATGTGTAATTATTCAAATGTGTTACTGAGAACTATAACGACTTTTCTGCCGTTCTTTATAGTGTAGTAAATTCTTGGTGCCACCAGGCAGGAGGTTGTCAGAAGGATTTGTAGACAGGTTGAGACGTAGCAGTTAGGAATTCTGGTTGTCCAGGTGAACTGACTGGGTTATAATGACTGCTGCTAACATCAGAAGAGAGACAAAGAGAGAAACAAGAAATGCTGTTTCTCCATAGGCCCTGGAGAAAAAAAAGAGGAGGGAGAGATTTCATGTTTTTTGAGACTTTGCCACTTGTCAATCTGCAGAACCTTAGCTGGGTCGTACTACAGCTGACAGCCCTAGTCAAGACGAGATAGGCTTTGTGGCTGCTTGTGACAGAATTCCATGTTTCTGAAAAGGAAAGAAGTAGGGAAGGCTGAAGCGGGACTGATGATGGTGTGTGTCTGTCAATGTGTCTGGAAATGAGAGCGCCAGCCAAGCCTGCGGCCTCCCAGCATCGATGTGGCTGGTTGTTTTCAACAGTAACCAACTGCACTTAAGCTTAAAAATCGTGATGCAGTTTTCGAGGCATGGCAATAATTGTCCTGAAAGGAGAGAGTTTATCGCTGTTCCTGTCAAAGGTGTTAGAAAGTGTCGGGAGATTCAGAAAACTAAACATTCATCTTCACAGGTCACATGTGAGCACAAGACTTACCTTAGAGGTTCCTCGGAATGCCTCTAATACTACGTGTAGCTATCCAGACTAGGGCAATTATATAGAAGAAAAGATTGCATTTATGATTTTATCGAACAGAAATTATTACATTTACCAGTAGTAACAGGAATAAGTTTTGGGAAGGAACCAAAGAGAAATGAATTGCATTTAGATCAGTGCATGAGATAAAGCCATACACTAATGTAGAATTCGGATTATAGTCTTTTTGATTTTCATAATTATTTTTTTTTTGTCTGGAATACTGAGCATTACCAACCAAATGTGGTAAGAAAATACCTGTCTCATGCCAGCTTTGGACTGTTTCCCCATGTGAACTCACACATTTTACGATGCGAAAGAAGCACTTGGGCTATAGGCAAACAGGTGAAGACAAGATGTCTTTATTGTGGTTTGGGTAGTGGAAGCCTTCAAAGAGTGAGTGGGCCAGTTTAATTTGACATAAAAGTTCCTCTGTGTTGCCGGTATAAACACACTCCAGTGCAAACAAGAGTTCATTCCAATTGGGAATTGATTGAGTTTGCTAGACTAGGTTATAAAGTAGACAAGTAGATTTAGGACAGCTAAAAACTCAAGAAACCCTTGTTTTTCTTGCCTCCGTAGAGGATGAGGAAGAAGTAATTACCTTAGTGTTACTACAAAAGTAATGATAAAAAGATAGGATAAAAAGCAGTGGCACAATTGCAGAAATTAAACTTCAGTAAATCATAAGGGTGCGATGACTTGCTTCCAAGATTTCTGAAGAAAATACATAGCTGAGCATCTGAATGACTTCTGAATCTATAATTTATTTTAAATACTATGACCTGGAGGATATCCACCTATTAGGGAGAAAAATTATGTCAGGAATTAATAATAAGTCAAATCTGAAACAAGTAATTGAGAAAAATAAATCAACATCCTAAAATATCTAGATGAATGTGTTAGGAGGATATAAGACTGCTGCTCACTTTAAGGAGACAAATATGCAGATCTGCTGGTGGAAACGGTCCTGTTAATCTCCTTCTCACTGTCAGCGTGACTTAAAGTGAGTGTACAATTGCAGTATTCCTATCAAACACTTTTCTTACTGATAATATATTCCTTCAAACTGTTCATATGTTTTTATGAACAGCTTGATTAAAGGGACGAAGTTACATGCATGTTCTTAAAAAAAAAAGTTTGTAAATAATTTGACATTATAACTTTTTACAGCAAACACTTCTGTAACGTTTTTTATTTTGCTAGCACTGTATTCTGCAAATGGAAATTGTGTTGAGTTGTTAGGTCTTTCCTCTTCTTTTAGGGATAGAGTTGTCAGGACAGGAGTCATTTGGAATTTTGTAAAAACTAGTTCCTTTTGAAGAAATAGATATAATTCTATTTCCACATTGAAGTACTGCGCAGCGTTATGCATTGAGGACTGCAAAATAAGTTATCAAATATCCCCTATCAAAGAACTACAAAGAAAAGAGAAATTTAAATGGTTTGTACCTTTTTGTTAAGGAGGATACAGAAAATTTACTTAGATCTATTTCAATAATTATTTTGGACTTTCTCCATGTGAACAGTTTTCACAGTTTTCAGAAGACAAAAATAAAAGAGAAAAAATCCTTGTGATGAGTAGGTAATTAAAATCCTACTTATACATTAAGATTAACATGCTGTGGTGGTGCAGTTCACCCCCTGGGCAATTTTTCAATCCCAACATTGTGTTCTTGTCTTGGTTACAAGTGCAGTGAGTTGGGACAATCAGGCACTACCTAACTGCACCGGAAACTCCTGCTGCCTGCATCATAGCCAGATCTTATAGCCCAGTATAGTCAGAATTACCTGACAAGAATTATGGCCCGAATGAAAGAAAAACAAAACCAAAACCTGATCAAAGTCAATCATCTTGCGATCTTAAAAATAGCGATCCTACATGAGATGCTTTGAGCTCTCCAGGACCACCCAATATCTCCCCTGAGCTGGGATGCCTCTCAGGTTTGATTTTTGTGAGGATTCAAAGACTGTCCACTGATAGATGCTGATGAAAGAAACGGTTTCAAAGATCATCAAGGTTTCAAATGCTGATGAAGGAAAAAAGTGAGTAATTTACTACAATTTGTGAAGAGAGAAAAATCTTAATCATAGGTTACCCTCTGTGTCTGAGTCTGTATTTGTGTCTGTGTGTATGTTTATGTGATTTGATTGAGAAAACTGTAAGTCTTGTGTGAACCTTACTATTTTTGAATCTTTAACTAAGTCGCAACATTTTGATTATAAATTCTGTGGAGTCACTTTTTTTAATTGGCTGATAATTGAGTGTCACTAAATATCATACAAGGAAATCTTGTGATGTACCTTGACATTGTTAATAAATCTTAAATTCCTGCTACCTCAAAATTGTGTGAAAATCAGTGTCCAACAGATTGCTGGATCCTAAAATCAGAATTTGTGACACATGCTAAAGCTTTGAAATGGTAAATGTAGAGATACGATGAGGGTATTTAATATTACATATCCTAGTTTCTATGATTTTATTTTTTCCCATTAGACAAACAAAAAGTCATATGATGGGAAAAGAAATTTGAATTACAAAATAATTTAAAATTAATAAAACATTAACCAAACAGTATTGAAGAAAGAATTTCTGGAGAGTTTCTCTCTTACAGAACTATAGATGTGTTATATCCAGGCAAACCTTTTTTAACCGCAATAGAAGAGCAAAAGAAGAAATAAAAAAAAAAAAAAAAAAGCATGCTCTGAATACCATAAAAAAAAAATCTTTTGCATTACATCATGTTATGCAATTGCTTGCCTGTGTTTGGGGGAGTTTAGCGATTCCTCTGGGGCTTTAGCTGTTCTGATGAAGCAATTTACATTGCTTTAAATCCTTACCAGACAGTAAGGACCATCAGTTTAATTCTTGCTCTTTTGGTTACTGCGCTACTAACCAGCTTGACTTACATGATTGTAACACATGCTGCTCTTTGTAGTCTTGCTTAAAAACAGTTGAGATGTTACTTTGCAGTGTGAATAGACAGTAGCCTCTGAATACTTATGTTAGCACCTAGTTATAATCATGTAGCATGTTATACCAATACACAATCTTGAAATTAGATTAAAAAATAACCCAATTTAAATTTTTTACTTCTGCTTAGTTTTGCTTGATTTACTTTAAAGCAGGTTGTTGCAATTATTTGAGATACTCTGTTTCATTTGAATATAGGTCAGGTGAGAGCTGCAGTTGAAGAAAACAGATTATGGTTAGATTTGACAGCTACCAGCCACCAACAGTTCCTTGCTCATTTAATTTAGGGTAACAGTACTGAATGTTTTGTGCATCTGAAGATAATGACTTTTTTTCACTGTTGGCTCTTGTAAAGTAATGAAGCTATTGCTGTAGTTTTCAGCTGAGAGACAATCTTAGCTGGAAAATGACGTTTTACTGAAAGTAAGGAGACGTTCCATATGGAATTAATTTTCTTCATCATTGTAGGTGTTCTCTAACAGTATGAGAAATCTGTATCATGTCCATGGCCACTGGATTTTACACTTACATGTGTAATCAAGATTATAGTTTTATTTTATTTGCATGCTTGCTAGGTATTAACAATATATGGAAGGACGCTAAATAAGTGCCTGTAATATATTAAGAGCTTACATTCCTGCTTTAAATGTAGTGGTCTTAACCTTATGGTGTTTCTGTTGGTGCTGGTAATATTTCATATGTTTTCTGGACACATGAAAAAACACTGTACCAGAATAGTAGAGAGGAGGATGTGCAGATAACTAGTGTATTTTTAAAAATTTTCCATTTTCAATTTTAAAATTTTAAATGTTAAATTGTGATTGAAAAAGTTTTTCATTATTGTTGTCTTCAAGTACAGCCACCCTGGGTATGTACTTGGATCAGCAAGAAGGTAGAAAAGGAAAACAGCGAGACACGGAAGTAGGATATACCTATAAGTTCCTAAAGCTTCTTCAAAGATGGTGTCAGACATACAAAGTCAGTTGAAACAACTGTATCATAGACATGTCTTCTTCAGCAGCTGTCAAAGTACAACCTGTTATGCTGTAACATTTTATTGAATGCAAAATAATCATATCTCTGGTTTGAAATTGATTGTAAATACCTCTGAAAATTAGGTAATGCCTTTGGGGCTGTGACAAGTTACCAGTACATTCTCGTATACGTAGGCTATGCAACTGACAAAAATCTATAATTTACTGTTTGGTCAGTCTTTCTCAAGCAAACATAAAACTGCAGAAAGTAATCCTGCAGTATATACGTAATAGTGTGGTTCTTGCTGTTTATGTAAGTTAAAACAATTAGTTACACTTTGAACTCACCAGAAGGATTTAGAATACTAATGCTTACTGAAATTTACAGTGAGAAGATGGATGCATAACTTCAAGCTTTTTTGAAACTTCTGCGCTATGATTCTATGTTCATACGTGCAGAAATGACCTGTTACTCGTCTCATAGTTCAAGCTGATGTCCATTTAAAGGAGTTGTGAACACTTTTGCGTGCATTTTTGCACAATTTTGAAATCTGACACCCGAAGTATTTCAGTCATTTGTAGTTGTTACATAGAAGAAAGTAGACACAAAAGAAAAGTTAACATGTGCTGGACATGAAATGTTTGATAATTAAAAAAATTGACAACATTTTTGCTTTCTGCATTCTCTGGTGTGCTTGGATAAGAATTTTTATCCAAGCGGTGCAATATTTAAGAATAATTACAGTTGTGGTTCCTAATAGGCACTTGTAGTATTTCACTTAGAGTACAAGAGAGCCGATTTCTGCAGCTGTCAGGAAAATAATTTACACTTGTGTATGAACTGCATACCTTCCTCTTTCTCCTGTAGTTTAATTCTGGTTAATAATTATGAGTATATCCTCCAAAGATAACAACAGAGGTACTGCTCACTGATACTTCTTCTGTGTTACGCTTAGAGTACTGAAAATATTGACTCTTTTCCTAACTCTTTGTAGTTAGGGATGATGGTGTGTTCTTCCCGTGAATCTGCTACCTGTAGCAGTTTTACTGTGCAGTAAATACACATGCTGAGCTCTCTTGAAGTGATGAGTGCACGCACTCTATCTAACTTATTATTCCCCTTACAGCTTGTTACAGAAATGTTTTGCCTCAGAAAGTAAGACAGCAGCGAAGCTCAGTTACTGATAATATGCACTCTATTTGCAGGACATATTTATGCAAACTTTTATATTTATGGTGCCAATCACTAGATGGCACTGCTCTATGGTCTTTGTAAATTGTTATATTTTCCTTTTTTTTAAAAGTAGTCATTCTCCTGTCTGTTACATGGCACAGTGAATTGTTACTGGTTTTGTGGCATGATTTCTTTGGGATTTGTGGCAAATGGCAAGAAAATTTGACTTTTATTTTTGAGGAAGGTTAAATCTGTAAACATCGGTGTTTTGATTGTTTGGCAAGAGAAGAAACATGCTATTTGACATTGTCTGTTCCAGGACCAGTAGACAGAAAATGTCAGACAAAAAAGCTGCAATAAAAATATTCTTCAATTTCTGTGTTGCTGATATCTTCTTCAGTTGTAAATCAGCATGTAAGTGTATCTTTTACTTCTTGGCAGGAAGGTGATCGTGTAATCCTAAATTTGCTAGCTGGCAGTTCTAGCTTTTCTAATCTTAAACTGCTCAGTTGTCAATGCAGTCAGTGCAGCCTTTAGCCAAGTGCTTAATGAACGGGAAGATAGAAGATGACTTAATCCTGTTTGTCACTGGAGTGCTGCGAGGTGTATGGCTGATGCTGTTTATTCAGCAAACTTCTGTGAAGAGACTTCTCTAACATCTCCACCCCTGATTCAAAACTGTACTTAGGACATCATCACCGCAACAGCACTGTTACTAAACAGCAACCACAAAACTGAAAAGCCTACCAGACCTAAACACATCAGCAGCAATACGCTGCCAGAACAAGGAAGCAGGAGCTGTTGTTTGTGTATGCCATATTTTCAAAGTTTAAGGTGCCATCACTGAGTCTATCACTGAAGTTAAATATGCTGTGCTAACAAAGTTCAGTAGGACTTCTATAAAGAGTAGCATCTTAAAAGTCCTTATGCACTGGTCTGCTTTACTCCTGGATTTAGTTGTTTTGTTAGTATGGCACTCTGCCACTCTGGGGCTCCAGGCCCCTCTGGTTTCTTATTTATTTGAAGAAGAGTATGAAAGAATACACTTGTCTAATGGCTGCATATAAATGGGACTGCTTTTGATCTCCTGTAAAGCTGTCTCAGGAGTGTCTTCAGTTCTGTCTGGAAGTATTGTAAGGCATTTTTTAACCAGAAGTTGCCTGAGATTCTCTTAACATCAAACTCACCATGGGATTCTCTCAAGAGTAGGTACCATTATGTCAGTAATGGCAGCCAGTAGGCATTAGGTGTTATCAAATTTTGAATTATTTAAGAGTTGAACACTCTGTAGCTTGTCGTTTGCAAAGAATTCTACCCTTTGGAATTATAATGGTGGTTGGACCTGTGCATATGATTTTGAGGTTTATTCCAGAAAAAGGATTTACCGATCTAGCTTTTGGTGAAAATTAAATTTACACTCCCAAGTGTTCATACTGTATAGTAGAAATATTGGGAGTTTTTAAATAAAAGCCTTTTTTTCCAGCATGGCAATTTTAAATGCTTACTATAATGCAGAATGTAGTGGCTGTTCTTTCTGTTCTCAAAAGCTTTTTGTTGTCAGTTTGTTTCTCTTTCTTGTTAACAAAATACAGTCACAAAAAGGCAACAGCATTTAGCCCAAGACTTACAGAAAATATTTTTGGAAGGCAAAACTATAAATTAATTGAAAGAAAATATTGAAATTGCTGCATTAATTACTTTTCAACATGGGCTTTTTTAATAATGAAAATGAAGTGAAATGATTGTTCTTAAATTACTCTCAAAAATTACTATATATATTTCATTAGACATTTCCTTAATCTGGTGATACTTGTAAAATTATAATTTCACATAATCTGCAAATTTGCTTTTGGTGATGATAATTTGCCTTAGAGAGAGCTAGATGAAAATTAATTTTGCAGAAGTTACCCATGAATAATTTTGGAACTGCATGAAGGTTTGCCAAAGAAATCCATAAAATCTAGTTTGTTTTGTAATCCATCATTTCTAATCTGAAGATTCTGGAGGCCTGAGTGTGGTGTTGGCATACCCTGTTCAAGAGGGTTTAAATATGCTTTTAATTAGCAGTTTCAGATTAAAGTAAGAGTGCAGGATGAGGCAGTAGTGGTGCTACCTATCTTTGAATTGGAAGAATCCAGAGTGGAGAAGTATTTGCCTTGGGTATTGAGACTGTTCTTGATGTCTTCATGCAGCAACCAGTTGTTTGATACAGGCACATCAGTACAGGACTGCTTACTGACTTTTGTCACCTGCTGATTTTGATAACACAGGTTTGTGTTTGATTTCTAAGTGTTGTTAGAGCTGTTTTATTTAAAGAATTAAATTTGTGGACTCTGCATATGTTGTAGTCAAGAAACCATTTGTTCACGGCTCTTGAGTTAGCAGCCCCCTTACGAGTACATCTCACCAGTGATTGGAATCAGAACCTCATTCTGTGTTCATTTCTGGATATAGTTCACTGAATTGGTGAATATCTTAAGAGAGACTGAATGAACTGTGACCGAATTATACAAGAAACTGTCATATAGACTGCACTGTAACAACGAAAAAGTCTTAAAATGAGTCATTTTCTTTTAGTGCTAGGAAAATGATTTTAGTAACACAAGAAAACACAGTTATGCCTAAGGCTGTTCTGTCTCTACTTGAGTCAGAGTCAAACTAAGACTCTTTCCCTGACTTCCCTTACTGCTTTGCTTTCAGTTACAGCTGTAAAAGAGTGGGCACACGTTTTATACTCTGCTGTGGCAGAAGAAGGAGGCTGACACATTTCTGCCTGGAGTTCCATGTAGGAAACTTCTTAAAGATAAGGTGTGTCCTCCCCCCCCCACCCCCTTTTTTTTATTTTAGTAAAAAAAATTGAGAAAAAACATTACCCTAAAAGCACAGAAGTTTGGGGTTTCTTTTACAAATGACCTCTTAGTTTGTTGTTTGATTAAGTTCTGATCCAATTAGTTTGAAAACATTTAATAGGGTTTTATTTACAAGGTCTTAGAAGATTGTAGGAGTATCAGGTATTTCCTAATTTGTATTACAGAATGACTGAGAACTGTCCACATTGTTTCATAATCAGTATTTGAAATAAAAAATTAAAAGTAAAAAGTGGTCAAGTACACTTCTGAACATATGCATAGGTATGAAACACTTTGCAATGTAAGTAGCACTATTATAATTTGGGACTATTCTTTGCATGAGGGTAGAATATATTTACATATTTCCTTTATGAAAAGAATATATGTACCAGCTCCTTGATAGGTATTTAAACTAAAAATATTTTTCAGTTTTGTATGTACAGTGATTATGGCTAGCTATTGTTACAAAGGCATTTTGCAATCTTTAAGGTTAGCATGGGCTGGTACTGCTTTATAGATTGTAACATATTCCCAAACTGTAGATAAACCTGCAGCTTTGTTAAATAATCTAGACAGAAATCTTTTTAATGGTGAACCATATAAAATGTAAATCAGCTTTGTACAACACTAAAAGAACGCTTGGGGATGTCTTAGAGACATCTGATGAGCTCTCCAGTACTCTGTACTTAGTAGATTGCACAGTAACCTAGAATTTCAAACGTGATGAATTTATGCTCATATCATATGAATTAGTCCATCTAATGAAGCTGTACTTTATATAAGTCTCAGGGGCTTAGCTAATTTGTCTCAAATGAGTGGGCTAAATTGTACTGAATAAGCATATTGTTTTTGTGTTGTACTTATTTTTTTTTTTGTGCTAGTAGTAATTTAGTGAACTCACCTCTGCAGGTGCTTTGTCAAGGCTGAATCTTTGACATTCAGTAAAAGTCTTGGTGCTGAACTTGAGAGGAGTTATTTACAGTACCCATTTCTGAAAAGGCCTGTGCTAGAGTATGTACATCTGGCTTTTGCTGCTTTTTGTGAGTGTGTTTGAAACAGTAAGATGAAGCTACAGTTCCTTTCCTGGCCCTAACATGGCTGGTCTCAAGGACCTGCTAAACCAGGTAGAATTCAGACCTGAGATGTCTCTTTACAGGTATTTTAGGAAGGGGAGACTCTTTTTCCAAAGGAACTGCCAAATTTCCACAGATCATCAGAATTAAGGTGTGCAAACCAACCATGGCATAGTGAGTGTGAATGCTTTAAGATCTTGAATACTGTCATAAAATACCCAAAGACTAAGTAATCTGGTCTTCAGAACAGAGACTGATACCAGGACTTTGTGTTGGTTGTTGGAGTTAAGAATAGCATGTTACTTTGACATAGCATTACTGTAATAGATACTCTAGGGAGATATTTGACCAATAATTTGCCTTTTATTGAAAAAAGGGGCCAAAAATGTTTTTGTCCTTTTAAGATGAAACTTTTAAAGTGGTGTTCTTTGTCTAACTTTGATTCATGAAACATCTAACCTGCCACTCAACACAGTACTTGTCTCCCTGTGTTTCTTCTTTTGTTTGTGTAATGTGCATTTGCGGAAATAAGATTCCTTTTTCCAGTGATCAGAAAGAAAACTAATGCTAAGATTTTTAACATGTCGCTCGGAAGAATTATAATATAGAATCACAGAATGGTTTGGTTTGGAAGAGACCACAAGGATCATCTAGTTCCAGCACCCCTGCTATGGGCAGGGACATCCTATACTAGACTAGGTTGCCCAAAGCCCCATCCAACCTGGCCTTGAACCTTCCAGGGATGGGGCATCCACAACCTCTCTGGGCAACCCGTTCCAGTGCCTCACAAGAACTTCCACCCTCACAGTAAGGAATTTCTTCCTAATATCTAATCTAAATTTCCCTCTTGTAGTTAAAACCCATTCCCCCTTGTCCTGTCACTCCCTGCCTTTGTGAACAGACCCTCCCTAACTTTCTTGTAGTTCCCCTTAAGTACTGGAAGGCCATGATTAGGTCTCCCCAGAGCCTTCTCTTCTCCAGGCTGAATAATCCCAGCTCCCTCAGCCTGTCCTCGTAGGTGCTCTAGCCCTCTAATCAACTTTGTGGCCCTCCTCTGGACTTGCTCCAGCAGCTCCCTGTCTTTCTTGTACTGAGGACCCCAGAGCTGGACACAGTACTCCAGGTGGGGTCTAAGTGGAGCGGTTTTTCCTGAGAGATTTAGTACCAGTCCCACAACATTTCAGGGACTTTACCTGGCTGTCAAATATGATATGGATTTTAGATATTCAGATATGTGGTAAGTATCCATTTCCTTAGGGATATCATGTTACTTCCTGCAACTAAAAGATAATTTTATTCTTCAAAAGAGGAAAAATTAGAGGAGGAAGCTGAAAACTAAGATATATGCACTCTAATCCCTTTCACCCTGGGTGAATTGGCTGGGTGTTAAGTATATGGTGTCATTCACTAAATAGATCTCAGGGCGTAGCTTTCTGATTAACCCAGGCTGACTAGGTTGATCCAAGTGAAAAAGATAAAAGTTTTTGTTTAAATTGATTTAGTTTTCAGGCAGCCCATGTGTTTGGTCTGGTTGACCATGTGACTGTATAAGTATTACTGTAGGTACAGAGGAGGTGCCATCTCATTCAGGTGGCATTACAAAGTTGGATTGACTTAAATCAAATGGGGATGAATGGTCTTGGAGTCATGGAAGCAGTGAGCAAGGATTTAGGATGCAGAACTGAGATTTGTCAATGATGCCCTGTGTGCCTAGAGCTAAATGTTTTTTATTTGTAAAGCTTCAGTGATGGTTTGGTGTTGGTTGGTTGGTTGGTGTTTTTTGCATTGTCTGAGGTAAGTGACATTGACTATACTTCTGTGCTGCAACACCCAGCATATACAGCAAATCTTGAGTAGAGCTGGTAGATATGAAGGTGGCACTGTATTTTCAGCATGAGAACACATCCAAGCTGGCTCTATTATGTAAACTATTTGTCCTGTGGTAGTAACACTTCTCCACCTTGATATGATGATACCAGGTCATTCTGCTACAGCAGGTGTAGTATGTATCTGTGCATTAGATATATTCAGTACCGTGGCTTTGTAAGGTCACTTTCTGAGGGGTATTGTCTTAATAAGTATTAATTATTACAGTATGCTTGGAATATAATGAAGTGGGTCAAATCAGTTACTCCATTATGGATATATTTAGCCGTTTTTAAAAAGTGAGTATAGAACAGATTTTTTGCTTTCTGATGATTTTTCCAGGTACTTTTGCTCCAAATTCATTAAAAACCAAAACAAATAAAAAAGAGAAACCCACTAACTGTAAAATATTTGAAGTACTCATCACAATTTAGAGCTTCAATAACTGCAGGTCAAAATTGCTAAATCTAGACAATCAGTGATAGTTTAAAATGTTTTTATTTATTTATTTATTTATTTTATTCTGTGGTGGAGCATTCAGCCTTGGAAAGCCTAATAGATTTAATGGAAAATGTCAAGGTCGGAAAGATGCAAAAGAAGGCAAGTTATGGACACAGAAAGAATCTTTCAGGCTGAAAGGTCTGACCGTACATGTTGCTTAGACTTGTGGCACATGAGGCAGCTGTATGTTATCAAGGTAGTACTAAGATTTAGTTGCACAATTAATGATGAACAAATGGTACATCATTGTAAAGCTATACCCTCAAACTGTTTACAGGGGGAGCAAATGAGAATGATGATATTATTACACTTTGTGCAAGGTAAAAGTGGTCGAAAGAGAGTTAAATGTGAGTGCCCATCATCTGCAGGGAGGAACCAGATTCTGGGAGGATGAACTATAGGTACATTGGTAACTGGCCACAAGAGGACACCGTTTCCAAGGACAGCATACAGTTTCTTACCTGTTAGGTGACCTTTTATTTCTGAAAGCTGTTGAAGCTGCTAGCTTTTCACAAATTTTGAAATTAAATTGCTTTTGCATAGTACCATACATGTAAGTGGTTAGGGCTTCAGTTTAAATTTCTTCTGAAGATTTTAACTGGATTATTTAAATGGAAACCCCAAATCTAATATATAAGAACATAACATGAACACTTTTTCCAGGTGAGCTAGAAAAACCCAAAAACCAAAACCAAACCAAAAAGCAGAGGGGCCTAACTTCAAAAATAGATAAAGTAGAAAATAATTTTTAAGTATTTGAAAACCAGATATGTGAGACTTTCCTTACGGTTTAAGAAAAAAATGACAATTTTGTACCAGTGCTACATTGTTGTCCATATACACACAAAGTAAGGAAATAATAAATAGAGGAGATATACGGTGCTGTGTTGTCCCCTGAAAAAAACTGACATATATTTGTTTCAGAGGAGCTATGAGCAGTACCACTGGAAAACAGTCATTCGTTTTTTGCCATTAAAGCCACTTACGTAATCTTGTAATTCATGTTGGGAATATGAAATTGAAGGCCAGATTCTGAAATGTGATCTGTAGCATGGTGGATGCAGTGGAAGAGGAAGGCATTGGGGTTTGATTTTAAGACTCCTGGAAAAAATGCTTTATGGCTTCTTTTCTGTGAAAAGCACATCACATCAAACTCAGCTTTAAAGTTTATTAAAATTCCTAGTTCGTGTAGAGATTTGGAAAGGGAGATCTGTTACTACTTCTTGCTAGACATGAGTTTTTTTGTACTGAGTGAAAAAGTGTGCTCCAGGACACATAATGCCCACTGCTTTGCTTTTGGATTCAGCTGTACTATCTGCTAATGCTGTAAAACTGTATGTTCTGTTTTATGACTTTATATTTAGAGATTTGGGTTCCTTCCAGATAAACCCAAATTCCCTCAACTTGCTATTTTCCAGAGAAGAATGAAAAATTAACCAATAGCTGTTAATCCAAAATATTTTAAGTTGTGTTTGGTTTCTGTTTTATCTTCCATGTTTTCATGTGTGCCATTATAATATTAAATAATATAAACAGAATTTGAAAGGAGAAGTAATTTTCTAGCAGAATATTTTTGATGTTGTCAGAATGTATTTTCGTTTTTGTCTCCAAAATGAACCTCACAAGTAAAACCAACCGGATTTTGTGAAGAGTTACACTCTAAGAGATGTATCTTCTGATAGAATATAATTCTAGCACAGTATTTTTCTCTAACTTGCTATATTTTCTGCTTCACGTCTATCATGTTTGATGTCAGGGATGTGTAAAAATATCCAGAGCATAGGCTAGTTGAAAAAAAGATCAATAAAATAGAATGTGGGGTGGATTTGTGGAGAAATGATCTAACAGTAAATAGGGAAAAAGAAAAAATTGCCTGAGATTCACTGTGCAACAAAAATATATTGTCCTATACGTCATTGCCCACTGCATAAATGAGACTTCGGTGATCAGATAATCTGAAAGCTCAGTGTTCATGTCCTGTAATTTGTACCAGGAGATTTTAGACTGCCTTAGTGATGTGTGGTGGAAATTATACCACTTAGGAAAGATGCTTCCTGAGCATGTTTTCTTTTTATAGTATTTACTTTTACTGGAGTTTTTTTGTCAAGGAATATCTATGTGTATATGACCTTTCTTAGACGATGCTGATATTCTCTCTTTGTGCTAAAGTTTTTACATTGCCATAACATGTTTTTCCTTTGGTTAGATGGATAATAAAATTACTACTTTGAAACATTTTTTTTTTTTTTTAGCTAATCCTGAATTGTTTATGTGAGCAGGTTTGGGCCGTGAGTGGTAAAAGTAAGAATAGCTTCACTTGAAAATTTGTTTTATGTTTCTATCTCTATGAATTCTTCTTCTAGTCTTTTTGTCCTGTATCAAGGAGAAATAAGAGCCTAAAACCTGTCTACTAATGCTGATGTTTGGTTTAATGTATGCTATTTCCCTCATTTGAGTGACAGGCTATACTAACCACACCGACAAGCCTTTGCAATGACATACTCAGTGTTTACTTAGCACCTGGGCAATTGTCCAGAAAACATGCACATTGAAAGTCACGGTCCTATCCCATTTGATAGAGATGAGACAGAACCTAGAGAGAAGAAATAGTTATTTTTTAATAACATTGAATATATGCAGTCATGTAGCTCCTTTAATGCCTGTTTGAAGACAGACAATGAGCTCAGTGCGGTACATTTCGACCATAAAGTCTTATGGGTATATCTGTTCTTTGGTCACTGAATCTCATGCGGATTGTCCGAGCCACTTAAAAGTAGGTAAATCATATATGCTTCATGACTGATTTTGCACACAGACTGATTTTGAGGGATAATCTGGAAGTGAAGAGTGTACTGCATTGCCTATTCTTAAACAACTATTGTAAAACAATTTCATGCCTTTGTTTTGTATATTACTATTCATTCATTTTGTACTGGATTTTAAAATCTACTTGGGTAGATTTTACTTAGGTTCTGAATGTGAATTACTATCTTTTATATACAGACAATCCAAACTGACTCCCCTCCATAAATCTATGATCCGGAGGCATTTCTTTTTCAAAGATCAGTGCATCAATCAGTTTGTCCGTGGTATCATTTCTTTAATGTGTTAAGTACTTGATGCTGCATATATGAATGAGTGATTCTGTCATAAAACAACTTAGGTCCTAAGGAGCCTGTACCTCTCTAATCCTCTGCTTGCCCTGTCTTCATTCATAGGTTTCCTTAGAAGAGTCATAGTTACTGGAAGCCTGCAGATGAAGTTCTACTGTATGCTTCAGTCTGTCCAATATTCATCAATGCTGTCACTGTTCTCTAAGGGCAGTAGACTACAGAATACAGTAGGGGGTTGATTTTTTATCTTCTCTGTCAGTAATATCACTCTGTTTTATATATACTCATATTCTAGCAGGATTACTTACCTGATTATTTTTTTTTTAAGTTTCTTTCCATTTGATTACTAGATGAACCATTATCCCTCTCAGTTCCATAGTAAACATTTACTTATTAGAGAACAGAATCTCTTTTTTCTGATGATAAAATACTTTTTCTTTTGTAAATAAAAGGCTTGTTCTATGATTCAGTTATGGTAGTTCTTTCTAGTTACATCATTTTCCATAATTTGATCAGTTAAAAATATCTTTATTGCCATGGTTTAACCCTAGCTGGCAGGTAAGCACCCCACAGCTGCTTTCTTGGTCTACCTCGGTGGGATGGGGGAGAGAATAAGCAGGGTGAAAATGAGAAAACTTGTTTGTTGTGATAAAGACAGTTAATAGGTAAAACAAAGCTGTGTACACAAACAAAGCAAACCAAGGATGTGGTACTTAAGGACATGATTTAGTGGATAATAGGTGGTCGGGGATGGTTGGACTAGATGATCCTTGAGGTCTCTCCTAACCTTAATGATTCTATGATTCTATAATAAGGAAATAATTCACCATTTTGCATCAGCAGGCAGATGTTTAGCCATTTTCAGAAAAGCAGAGCTCTGTCATGTGTAATAATTACTTGGGAAGGTGAACACTGTAACTCCTAATGTTCCCTCTGCCTCCTTCTTTCCCTAGTGTTAATTGTTGATCACAACTTCTTATGGTATGGAATATCCCTTTGGCCAATTGGGGTCAGCTGTCCTGGTTGTGGCTCCTCCCAGTTTCTTGTGCACCCCTCAGCCTACTTGCTTGCAGGCCAGTGTGAGAAACAGAAAGGATTTTGACATTGTGCAAACACTGTTCCACAACAGCTAAAAGACACATGTTATCAACACTGTTTTGGTCACAAATCCAAAGCACTGCAACTCTGTCAGCTGCTGTAGAGACAATTATCCCAGAAAAAAACAACACACCTCTCTTGACAAAGGATAACTGGTCATTTCCTGGTTTGTTGTTTGATTTGTCTCCTTTTGCTTTTTCAGTCTATAGTTTTCATTCAGAACAGTGGTTAGTCTAACATCTTTCTTTCATGAAGAGGTTTTCTTTGAGTTTCGGAACTCGACTGTTTCTGCGCTTTATCTGTTTTCTATGAACTGATTAATAGGCTTCTGTGTCACTCGGTCAGCATTAACTCTGTCTCACTGAGGTCGTCTACTTCAGACACGGCAGCTGAATCTTTCTAAAGGACTTGGGGGCACTGCTAAAATAAATGAGGTGAACAGGCATTTATGCCCTCCTCCATGCAAAAAGTGAATCACGACTAAAATTAAGGAAAGATTTTATTTCACAAGATCGACAAGATCGCACACAAAACAAAATATTAGTTCCTAGAATTTGTCTCTATGCTACTTACCTAGATCATTGGAATATTTGTATTATTTTATAAAACAGAAACAGACCTTCCTGCATAAGTAACAACTAGGTTAGATACAAGATGTTGACAATCTTAAAGAATGAGTTTTCTGAATAATGCACTGGAAAAAACAGCTACCTCTACTTGGCCTGCTTAGAGGCACAGACTCAATTTCTATAGCAGCTTGAAAAATTTCAGGAAGTTTAGTAAAATGGAAACTGGTTGTTTGTTTTGTTTTTTTTTTTTTTGTTCCAAGATCTGTGAATAACCATATGTATTAATGTGGTTGGGGCTCTCAACTGGAAAGTGGCAACTCTGTCTCTCACAAAATTAAGTACAGCAATTGTAGGTCTACTGAAAGTTGCTTTGACATGGCCAGAAAGAGATCAAAAGGAAGATGAACACAGAAAAGTTGAGGTAGAAGTTCTGCAGAGACAGAAGTGAAAGTTGCTGATTTTTGGATTATGTTTTCGTATCATTAAAACGGATGTTAGGTAGCAGAAAACTTTCATACTGGAGGTTGAAAGTTTACAATTTTTAAGCAACTTAAGCTCTTGGAATAATTTCTACATATTTAGACTAGATGCTTTACTGATCATTCTAGATTGTTGTGCAAGTAATACCTTGCACTACCATTCTCCTTTACACTCCTTCAGTCTCTGCTTTATACTCAATGTCTTTGCAGAAAAGTGATTTCCTAGGGAGAAAAATTATTCTGGGTTCTAATGAGATGTTATTTTAGATAATCAAATAAGAACTATGCAGTACTTTCCTGCTAGTTTCCAATTAGTTGTTTCTTAAATCACTTTTGCATATCTTATCAGATGCATAACCAGTGTCAACATCTTAAATTGCTTTTTCTGCTGTTACTGTTGCCTTTCTAGTCTTTGTGTCTCTCAGTGCTACATTAGGAAGGAAGAGCAAGAAGTGAAGAAGGTAAAAAAATGGCACAGCGTAAAAAGAGCAGAGGTTTCAGCAGTCATTGTCCCTGAGTTTGGCAGAGCTCAGAGGTGTTAGTTCACTGCCTTTGCTGATTGAAACATCAAGCATCCTGCTTTCCTGAAAGCAGTGCTACCAACAGAAAAGCTGAGAATTCAGTTGTCAACTTTTATTAGCATGACTAGAATGATACTGGTGTAGTCTTAGAATTGCTGCACTGCACAGCAGAGCAGTTATCCCTGTGATAATGGGGTACTTGAGGTTGTTCTGTTCTATGAGTGCCCAGTAATGAGTAGCCTGCTGGTAATGCACATCCCAAGGACGTTCAGCAGGTACTCAGTCTGGCAGGTCTCTTAATTTCAAAGTGTTTCCTCTAATAATAATAAGATAAGGAATCATTGATAAATTCAAGCATATGCATTACGTAGCTCTGGAAGAAAGAGACAAAGATAAAAGACGATAATTAAAAATTAAATTATGGCCTAAAGTGAAATGTTAAGAGCCATTCACTGGGACATGACCATGGGTAACCCATGATTTCCAAAGTACATAACCAAAGATATTTAAGGAGTCATAGTTAAATCTATTTGTACTAATGAATGGTTTACTTGAGGGAACAGAACTGAACAGCTTTCAAATTATGTCAGCATAAATAGAAGTCAGTAGTTTGCTACAGCGCCAGCTGTGCACTGATGTTTCATATATGAGTATGTGTTCAGTTGATATCTCCATTGTTTCTTCTCTAGATCCAAGAAAAATAATAAAGCACTGATGTTTCTAACCAAAGGATTATCATAATTCAATGAAAAACGTTCTTAAATATTCTGTATACTCTAGACTGATAACAAATAAAATTAGTTATGGACTCAATTTAAAAAAAGCCTTGTGTTAAACACAAGTAATTTAATGAGAAAGAGGGAATATAACAAATATAATTGTTGGAATTAGGGCTTTTGGAAGTTTTGCATAAACTTAGAAAAATTAGGGGGAAAAAATGGTACTATTATGTTCTCTGCTGGAGCTGTTAATTTCCGAGAGTAATGCCCCCAATACACAAGAGTGAGTTTCAGGACCTGTGTTGTCAGTGGCACTGTGTGATATAATGGAGAAATTCCCACTTAACAGCAATCAATCAGCCTGTGTGATTGTGTCCTTACTTTCTCTGAATCCCTTTTAAATAAATACATTAGTAAAACCTTCATTATGTTAGCAGCATGAGTAGTTTGGACAGCTAATGTGTTTAACAAGGACGTGCTGTTATAGCAGAAGCATTTTTATTATGAAAACTTGGAGAGGACACTTCTAATTTATGAAAGTGTAGTTCTAATTTCAGAGCCAGCGTAGGCAATGGCTCTTGTTCCACCAGGATATATCAAATGGCATGTCCCCTCTCTTGAAAAATCAAATAGGCATGTCCCAGATTTACTTCTATCACAAATTACGGTTTCTTGCTCTCTTCTTTGCAGTATTATTTAGCCTCTACAGGTGACTTTAATTAATCTGTTGCCTGTTTTGTGTTTAGAGACCTCGTGAAGTAAATTGCTGTTTCTCAACATCGCCAGATCATTTCTGCAGGAAAGCTTGTAAGATCTTTGGGCAGAACTTTCAAAGTACCAGAAGACTAAAAGCAAACCCCCTCAAAATGCATGATTTGCCTGTACAGTTGTGACATCCTCAATATATCTTTATGGAGGCAATTTCTAGTCAGAATACTGATGAATGTGATGAGTTTTGGTTCACTTTCATATTCTTTGTCACAAAGTTATTTCATTTCCACTAGCTTTTTGCTACTTTTTTTGACGAAAAAACCCCAAGCCCACCTGCTTCCTCCCCGCCCCTGCTAATACAACCCCACAAAAAACCCACCCAGTTTTGCAGAGTATGTGTCCAATTATGAAAATCTCTGACAGTTCTCTATTAAAAATCAATTATAATTTTTAGCTGAATCTAAATTTATGTATGAGAACAATATGCCTCTGATATGTTTTGGGGTTTTTTTCCCATTAGGAAATTGAAATTTCAAAGGAGATGTCAAAAAAAAAAATCCAGCATCAACAAGTAAGAGTACCTAAGTTTAACATGCTATGTGTATACTTAGGCAATTAATAAAGGGAGATGACTTTCAGATCACTAACCTTGCACCTTCAGTAACTGTAGCAAATAATGCAAAAGAAATAATAAAAAAAACTTGTTGCAAAACTAAGGACGATGATAAGTAACTTTTGGTTCTGTGGTGGGTTGACTCAGGCTGGAGGCCAGGTGCCCACCAAAGCTGCTCTATCTCTGCCCTCCTCAGCTGGGCAGGGGAGAGAAAATACAATGAAAGGCTCCTGTGTCGAGATAAGGACAAAACAGATTCAACTCAGGAAATTAATTTAATTTATTACTGATCAAATCAGAGTAGGATAATGAGAAATAAAACCAAATCTTAAAGAACCACCCCTTCACTCGCCATTTCTCTCCCTCCTCCCCTGCAGCAGCACAGGGGGACAGGGATGGGGGTTGTGGTCAGTTTATCACACGTTGTTTCTGCCGCTCCTTCCTCCTCAGGGGGAGGGCTCCTCACACTCTGCCCCTGCTCCAGCGTGGGGTCCCTCCCAAGGGCTGCAGGGGAATCTCTGCTCCAGCACCTGGAGCACCTCCTCCCCCTTCTTCACTGACCTTGGTGTCTTCAAAGTTCTCCGTCTCATATATTCTCACTCCTCTCTTCTGACTGATGTTGCACAGCAGTTTTTTCCCTTCTTAACTACATTTTCCCAGAGGCGCAGCCACCATCACTGATGGGCACAGCCTTTGCTCTGTCGGACATGGGGGAAGCTTGTTGCAGCTTCTTGCAGAAGCCAGCTCTGTAGCCCCTGCTACCAAAACGTGGGCATACAAACCCCAAATAGTTTCCAAATAATAACAAATTCTACCTCTTTTTACCTTTCAAAAAGGTGAATGCCATTCGGGAATAAAAAAAAACCCTAAAACTGTAGCACTTTGCTTTTAGGAATTAATTTGTATGCCACAGGTTGCCCAGGGAGGTGGTGGAGTCACTGTCCCTGCGGGTGTTTAAGGAAAGGTTGGATGTGGTACTGAAGGACATGGTTTAGTGGGTAATGGGTGGGGGAGAGACGGTTGGACTGGATGATCCTTGAGGTCTCTTCCAACCTTAATGATTCTATGATTCTAAGATGTGTTCCTATAAAATATGCATTGTCCTAGTTGGATTCTGAGTGTGCAGACTTGGTATAAATGAATACAAAATACAAATTTCAAAATAGGATTGTACACCTAGGCAGAAATTTCCCAGTCTAGAATGTGTACATGAGGATTGATGGTAAAAAAATTCAAAACAATGATGTTTTCAGTATAATGAAAAATATCTTAGTACAACATAATATATTGTTGAATTGAGGCATATTTCTTAATTTTGTGTGTCGATTTTTTTGTGCAAGGATAAAACTTCTCTGCAACAAAGATATCAAGAAATATGTGTGTGGGTGGTGGTGTCAATTTTTTTTCCCTTTCCCTACACACCACAGGAAGAAAAATCAAGAATATTTACTGCTTAATTTGCCAGCTCTTTGGAAACAAGCAACGCAGGTGGACTACTCCCTGCCCAAATGAGAGGACTTGAGAATTGTAGCATTATGACCCCATCACTAGAGTTTGTGATATGGCACAATAGTCCACAGTCTATAAACCTGCACAACATGTGATAAGAATTTTATGTGGTTTTACGACAAAATATCTGGATTCAGCATACAGATTCTGGCTTTCCATTGTTCATTGTTACACAAAAATTCAGCAGAAACCAGTAAGCAGCCTACTCACATATAAGGCTAGTTTAAAGGTTTAGTTAACCATGGCAGTTTTTTTTAATACCTGAGTCATTAAAACTCAAATGGTGAAGAAAGGTGATGAACATCTGAGTGTGCTAGGTATGTCGTGTGGTTTAACCTTTCTCTAGCATATGCCACTTCGGTGCAGAAATTACGGTCTGCTTCACATGACTATGAGGATTCTTCTGCCTCATATACAGCCTTTGAACATGGGACTGGCAAGAGATACCCGCTTCCTTTTTGACGAGCTGAAATGTATCATGATAAACAAATACAATGAAGCAAAGTTTGACGTTCAACTCATAGTGAGTCCTTGTGTTTATTTTTTGTTTGTTTCCTATGTGTGGTGTTGCATTGTTCAGAAATAATGCATAAGCACCAAGATAGAATATTTTTTCTTCTTAATGATTTGAGACATGGTGAAACATGGCTAATATTCTGCACACAGCTATTATTTTTCTTTTGTATTTTTCTTTTCCACAGAAAAAGTAATATATTTCCTGATTGCTCAAATGTTGTTCTCTTTTTAAATGAATACTATTTTTAAATGTTTTAAGGACAATTTACATGCAATAGCAGAACTTCAAAGAGTGTTATGGAAGCACTGCCAAACCCTGCTGAGCAATTTCTCCTTGATGTAGACAGAAATATTCCATTTCTCACTGGTAATTTTAGACACAGCATGTAAAAGTGCTAACTTTTCACTCTATTATTGGAATGACATCCTGTTGAAAGATTTGTGTAACAAAACATTTACTTTTAGTGTAATTGTATTAATCTAAACTATATTCAGATAAATCAAATTACCATCTTACGTGTCAAAAGGAGGACATTCTTAACTAACTGAAGTAGTACATTGTAGTGATTGACTGCAATTTTTTAAGAAGGGCTTAGTATAATTTTTATCTAACCTATCTTTTAATTTTATCCTAGGGAAAGATGATATCTACAAGTATCAGTAGGTGTTAAAAGATTATTTTAGTAGTTTTGACCTAAAACTTACTTAAAACTATTTCAATTTATGCACTCACCTGCTGTGTTTCAGGTCGTTAGTCAGCATCATCGTATTTCGAGCTGAATAGGAAATTAGAGCTAAATCAGTACAAAGTAAAATGTATGGTTTCTGACAGTCTTGCTATGATAATTTATCCTTTCTTCTATTTCCTGCAATGAGAAAATAGTCATTCTGCTGCATATATTGTACAAGATGAAAATTTTGTTTCTGACATGTAGGGTAGACTGATCTAGTGATTTTACCTGGAACCTTGAAATGCAGCAAGTGAAATTTGGTTCTAGCACACTTTTAGCTTTGGACAAGGCCCTTCTGTGCCAATTTTCAGAGTTAATAGTCATCTGCTGCTCCTAGTTGCACCTGCTTGGCATCCTGGAGAACAGGAATATTAGTATACTTCCTTTCATTAGTTTCTCCATCATTAAAATAGATTTTGTCATTTTACCTTGATGATATAATACTTGCTTAGTTTGATTTGGTATGCCATTACGTTGTATTAGTTGTTACCAGTTTCTGTGATTTTCTTTATTTCCATTAGATTAAAATTACAGATAATGGAAGCAATTATTATAAAGTTCGTTTTAAAGTTAAGATAATGCAAATGCCTTGAAAAGTATCAGTGCAATATAACTTTCTATTATCAGTAATCACTGGGCCTCTCAGCAGAATTGAGATCAAATATGCCAGATGCTGCTCAGGCACATGTACATATTTCATCAACATAAAATTAAAAGCAAGAATACTCTTTTCTTGCTCTCAGGTCTAGGTGGATCCTTACACAATGTGGACTCCCCATCAACTTCAAGAAGATTAATCTCTTTTGAATTTCTAGCATCATAAAAATATATTTTTATAAAATAGTAGAATACAGAAATACAATTGGGTGAAGTTGTAAAATACTGTTTCATAATTAAGTGCATATTTCTCTAACATGCTTCAGGTTAATAATTTTAAAACACATTTAATATAGAATTCTTGTTCAAAATGGCCTAGTGAAACAGGATGTCAGTGTGTCTCTTATAAATGCTACTGTATCTATCTCATTTATACTTTGACAGTAATGCATTTATGGGAAACTAATACATTCTGTCTCCGTGCTACATGGCAGAAGCCATACAAACACACATTGCCTGTTCATAGTTTATATGGAAACATGGTGCCTATCTTTTCTTAGAACAGTAAATAATGTTTCTTCTACAAATCATTCAAAAAGAACTAGAAACGGAGTCTAAATTTCATGAGTGTCATATTCTTACCTGCTGCTGATTCTATGCGAATGGAGCACCCTAACTAATGCAGATGATACACAGAGACTATATGAGGGTTTTGGCAGGCTTTTTCCGCTTCTTGAGGGATTTGTTCTATAAACGAGTTCCCCATGTGGGAGAAGCTGTAATAGGTAGTTAATATCATGCTTCCATTTTTCATAAACTCTGGATAAATTTGGTCTATGTAATAGCTTGTCTTGAAGAGCAGAACACTATTTTTCAGTAATGTGTTTACTGCCAATCTTTTAAAAATCATTTGACAGTTCATAAATATATTTGTGTTAGATACTGGTTTCTGTAGATAATGTATCTTTGTTATTGCATAATGTTTGGCTCTGAAATAATTTAAATGTACTTGATTTATATCAGAGTTTTTCTTTGGACTAGGGTCACTAATTAATTTTGCTTTCCGCCATCTTGGGGTGTGTCTGCCCTAATTTAATTTTTTGGATTAGGAGTGTGGTTTTTTGGAAGCAAATCTGATAGCTGTCTCCAGTTGCTGTTTTTTGCTTTAGCCCAGCTGCACACAGCAGTCTCAGAACAGATGACCTGACTGAGAGGAAAGTGATTTACATCCGCATCTGGACAGTCAAACTCTGGGGCCAGATAAGACCCAGGCTGAAGTGTAGTTCCATGAAATATAGGAGATGTTGGTTATTTTCTTGTACAGATTCACTGGGGTACTTTTTAAAGTAGTGTAGGCAGTATGTATAACTCAAACCTGATGATGTTAAGTCAGAGGGAGCTTATTAATCACAGAATCACAGAATCGTAGAGGTTGGAAGGGGCCTTGAAAGATCACCTAGTCCAACCCCCCTGCCAAGGCAGGGCCACCTAGAGCACATCACTCAAGAACACGTCCAGTCGGGTTTTGAATGTCTCCAGAGAAGGAGACTCCACAACCTCTCTGGGCAGCCTGTGCCAGTGCTCTGTCACCCTCACAGTGAAAAAGTTTTTTCTTATATTAACCCGGAACCTCCTATGCTCCAGCTTGGACCCGTTGCCCCTTGTCCTATCGCTTAATGACACCGAGAAGAGCCTGGCTCCATCTTCCTGACACTCACCCTTGACATATTTATAAATGTTGATAAGGTCACCCCTCATCCTCCTCTTCTCCAAGCTAAAGAGACCCAGCTCCCTCAGCCTTTCCTCATAAGGGAGATGTTCCACTCCCTTAATCATCTTAGTGGCTCTTTGCTGGACTCTCTCTAGCAGTTCCCTGTCCTTCTTGAACTGAGGGGCCCAGAACTGGACGCAATACTCCAGATGTGGCCTCACCAATGCAGAATAGAGGGGGAGGAGCACCTCCCTTGAATTACAAAATTAATTCCCATTACTTTGGTGATCTCAGGAGATGAATTTTCACAGCACCATTTTATTCAGACAAGAAACTAATCAAGCTCTAGTCTACCAGGTATCTTAGTGTTTTGGTTACATGTACATACCCAGCATAACTGCATTGTTGCAGTTCAGTACTTCTGCCTCTAAAGAATTAACTAATTCATTTTTAACTAACTAATTTTTAAGATTACTGGTGAATTTATTTTTTTTTTGGTAAACTCTTTGAATGTCATGTTCAGGGTTTTTTTGTGTGTTAGGCTGTTACATGTTGAATTTGGTAGCAATGATGCCAACAGATGGCTTTTATGACTGGGAATACATCAGCATGGCTTCTATTGCCATCTCCTTTATCCTGCAACAGCACCTAATCTTAACACTTGATAATTAACAGTGAAAAGCATTTGTAGTAAGGAAGCAAGATTGGTGTGTGGCTGAAATAACACTTCCCCTCAAAGAGGCTGTTCTCCTTTCTCTAAGTTAGACAGCTGGGCTTTGCCCACCTTCAACTGAGAGTTATGATTCATTTATGAACAGCAAAGATCATCCTACACAGAAACTCATAACTATATAAGATAACTATTTAAGACTACATGATTCAGCACTCTTTTAGATGAGAAATAGTTATAGATAATAATAAGTCTGTGGAAGTGAATGATACTGTGTTCATTATAGAGGACATAACAGAATTTGTAAACTCAATATAACTCAGGAATTCTGCTGTGTGGTTGGCCCATGATACAGATTATACATTTTGAACTCTTTTCATGTGGCTAAACTGTCTTGGCTAATCATGCAAGTAAAATAAAGGATGTGTGAAATTATTTCGAGGATTTATACTAACCCCAAGGCCTTGTACTGTGTAACCAGTGCCTGGTGAAATGGAAAGTAGTATTAGTGAAACAGCTATTTAGTTCATATACTCTTATAATCTAACAGCTGTAGTATTTTCTCTTTAAAAAAACTGTTATTGATAACTTGCCAGCAAACTGAAGAATTAGGATAGTCCTTAATTAGCTGTCAAATTGCTGTAGATATATTACTTAACGAAGGATACAAATGGGTGTAGGAAGACCTTCATACTTAAGTGTTATCAAGGAAAGATTCAGTGGAATGAATCAGTTTGCTATTTTATTTAAGGGTTCCTAATGTACCTCCGGAAACAAGATGTTATCACAGAACCAGCTACATTTTACCTCTTGCTTCAGATTGAGAAAAGCTGCGAGCTTAAATGAAAACCATTTGCTTTATCTTCTTTCTGCCTAAAGCTCCTTAAGACTGACAGCTATATAATGAAAGAAATGTAAAAAAAAAAATAATCAAATTTCTAGTTTATTCTGTTGAATGCCTGTTGTTACTCGTTAAAATGAAATTGAAACTTTGCTTTTTAATTAGTGTATTCTGATGCATAGAGAACTTCTTATCTCATGTCAGTCCACCAAGGACAACTGGCGAATTCTTAAATCTGTTAAGAATGCTTTCATAATTAACCTGTCATGGTGAAGACTAGCATTGTGGAGCTGTATTTCGAGATAGATCCATGGCATAGTATGTTATTATATTATGTGTTTACAAAAACAATTTACAGAGATGTTAAACTTGTGAAATTGCACTTAAATATGGGGTTGTTTAAAATTTTGGTTTCTAAACTGTGACATTCAATCCATTTTTTGAAAGAAGGCACTGAGATAAACACCAGATATATTAGTCTTTAATACTATGGTTTATACCTCACTGCCCACTTACAATGTTTTCAATTAGGCATTGGCTGTGTATTTGGTAAAATAGTAACTGAAATAATGCAAAATTTATTTATGCTACTTTACATCCTTGAGATGGTAGTGGAAGTAATCTGAGATTCCTTCCTAAGTGGAATAAGGTCCAACTATATGAGGAAATTGTTGCAGTGCTAAGAAACTGGGTCTTTTTTTATTTAAGCATTGCATGAAAAAAATAGGTTTTAATTATTTCTTATAATGGTGGTAGAGTTGAGTGAATACAGCAAGTAAAAGGGAAACCATTCTTCCCTTTACCTTTTTGTTGCATTAACTTTCCATGAAAGTGAGAAGTTATGATTCAAGTCAGACCTAAAAAACAATGATTTCCATTGGATTCTCCTTTTCATGTTATAACTTATCCTCATTCTTCAGTTTGGGACAGTGAGGTTTTTTTATAGTCCTGAAGCATTTCACTCCAAAACCGCAAGACTCTTTTATCCCAATAAAACAAACTACCACCCAAAAAAATGTCAACTTAGAATACAAACAAAACCCTAAAATAATGTATTATACTAATTTACGTTGTAAAATTATAGAGCTGTCATATAGCTTAGATTTGTTTTGAAATACTTCTGGTACAAACTCTGCTAAGGAGATAAAATGGCCAGATGGACCTTCTAGTTTTACAATAGGGTTACAACGCAGGGATGGCACAGTTGGAATACAAGATCGAGAGATGATGTTGAAAAAATCTGAAGTTACAATTACACGTAAGAGCTTCTTAGAATGATTTATTTCCTTGAGCTACAGCTGCTATTACTTCAGATTTGCTTCTCGTAATTTATATAAAAGCCTAATTGAAATTATGAAATGTTTACAAATTACTTCAGTCGCTGAAGAAGACTGCTCCGGTGCTGGCACGTCCCGCAGCAGAGCAGCAGATCTAGGCGTACAGAGGGATTTTCCTGGCTTCCAAGAGGCAGGGAGATGGCAGGGCAGTGGAAGAGACCCGCCACGTGACAGTAGCTCTCGCAGAAGCCATTGACGAGATCTAGGTCTTGCCAAAGCATCAGCAATGCCCACGCATATATAAAGCCGCCCATGGAGGGCAGGTGACCTGGAGCACGGCAAACAGAGCGTGGCGTGTCAGCCAGGGTGTGGCGCAGCAGTTTGTGTGGCAGTTCGTGCAGGCAGGGCAAGTGAGGAGGGCCTGGTCACCGTGTGGGCTCAGGAGGTGAATGCCCTTGGTGGTCATTACTTCCCCTTAGAAGGAGCTCGGCCATGGTACCCACCCAGCAGAAAGTTTTGTCCTCTGCGCTTGCCAGAAGGGACTTGGCAACCCAGACGGAGCTGCTTCAAAAGCATGCCGGGACCCAGCTCTCGGGCTGCAGGGAGTGCCAGAGCCTGTCGCTAGTTGTGAACAGCAGTTGTGAGAATGGCTGCGTGAGGTGTGATCAGGTGGATGACCTGCTCAGCCTTGTGGCCGAACTGAGAAAAGAGGTAGATAGGTTAAGAAGCATCAGGGAGGCAGAGAAAGAGATAGACTGGTGGAGCCAATCTCTGCCGTCCCTGAGACAGAAACAGGGACAGTCAGGAGGCAGAATCCAAAGGGCAGGGGACCCTGTATCCCCGCCTGGCCATGCAGAGGACAGCAGCCTAGGAGGAAGGAATGAATGGAGGCAGATCTGCGCTTGCTGTGGCAATCCATCCTTCTCCTCCTTGTCTGCCTCACCTTCCCGAATGCTTCTCCACAACAGATAGGAGACTCTGGCTGCGGAGAGCCACTCAGCAGAAAAAGCAGATGACAGTCAAGTCACACCAGAAATAGCATCAAGGCCAGAAAGGCCCGTACCCCGTATTGTGACCACCTCCACGAAGAAGAGAAGGGGGGTCACAGTGGTAGGGGACTCCCTCCTGAGGGACACAGAGGGCCCGATATGCAGAACAGACTCACCTCTTAGAGAAGGCTGCTGCCTCCCTGGGGCCCGTGTAAAGGACCTCACAAAGAGGCTCCCTCACCTGTTACGGCCCACGGACTACTACGCACTGTTGCTTCTCCATGTGGGTGGGGATGAAGTTGAGTCACGTGGCGCTTAAGCCATCGAAAGGGACTTCAGGATCTTGGGATGATCCCTGGAAGGGGTCAGGAGCACAGGTTATTTTTTCATCCATCCTTCTAGCTGTGGGCTTCAACGCTGAGAGGAACAGGTGGGCACGGTCCATAAATACATGGCTCTGTGACTGGTGTCACCACCACAACTTTGGAGTTTTTGACAATGTGATGGCCTACACAGCACTGGGCCTGATGGGCTCTGATGGAGTTCACCTCTCTTCAGAGGGGAAAAAGGGTCTTTGTCCAGGAGCTAGCGGGACTCATTGACAGATCTTTAAAGTAGGCTCGAAGGGGAGGGGGACAACAGCAGCCTTGCCTACGACAAGTGCTGGGGCACTTGTACTGGGCACAACACCAAGGTTGGAAGGACAGGGTAGTGGCGAGGACTCTCAGACTATTG
>VWZZ01008370.1:0-18865 GCA_013399095.1 Psophia crepitans | reverse complement strand
TCAACCTGAATCGTTGGGGGTTTCTTCTGCTCCCGGCCCCAGGCTTCCAGGTCTGGAGGCTGAATACCCCAAGGACAACTGGTCTGACTATTGAAGACAGATGCAAAGGCTTCATTGAGAATCTCAGCCTTCTCCTTATCGTCAGTAGTCAAGTTCCCCGACGCATCCAATAAGGGATGGAGATTCTCCTTGGCGCTACTCTTGCTGTTAATATATTTATAGAAACACTTTTTGTTGTCTCTAACTCCCATGGCCAGGTTGAGCTCATGCTTGGCTTTAGCCTTCCTGATTTTTCCCCTGCATACGCTCACAACTTCCTTGTACTCTCGCCGAGTTGCCTGTCCCTTCTTCCACTGGATGTAAACTCTCTTTTTTTCCCAGAGACTCAGCAGAAGTTCCCTGTTCAGCCATGCCAGTCTTCTTCCCTACCGGCTCATCTTACAGCACATGGGGACCTGCTGGACACGGGTTCCTCTGGACCTTTCATGCATTCGGGACCCCAGAGCTGGATGCAGTACTACAGGTGGGGCCTCACCAGAGCAGAGCAGAGGGGCAGAATCACCTCCCTTGACCTGCTAGTGACGCTGCTTTTGATGCAGCCCAGGACACGGCTGGCTTTCTGGGCTTCAAGTGCACGTTGCTGGCAGATGTTGAGCTTCTCGGCCACCAACACCCCCAAGTCCTTCTGCTCAGTGATCACGGACAGAATTGGAAGAGTGACAGTGAGAAAACTCGTGGGTTCAGATGCAAGAATTCAGTAAGTGAAGCAAAAGCTGCGTGCACAAGCAAAGCACAACAAGGAATTTGTTCCCCACTCCCCACGGCAGGCAGGGGTTCAGCGATCCCCAGGACAGCAGGGGTCCGTCACATGTAACGGTGACTTGGGAAGACAAACGCCATCACTACAACCATCACCACCCTCTCTTCCTATTCCCTCAGCCCCTTACAAACTGAGCATGATGCCACATGGTATGGAATGTCCCATTGGTCAGTTGGGGTCCTGGCTGTCCCCTCCTAACTCCCTGTGCACCCCCAGCCATCCCGCCGGCAGGGCGGTGCGAGAAGCAGCAAAGTCCTTGGCTCTGTGTGAGCATCGCCCAACAACAGCAAAAACATCTCTGCGCTATCAGCGCTGCTTCCAGCACAAACCCAAAACACAGCCCCATGCTGGCTGCTGTGACGAAAATTAACTCTCTCTCAGCTGAAACCAGGACACTCTTGAATGGGTTTCGTTTATACAAGATAGTCAGACTGGGCTTAAAAACCAAAAATTATCAATTTATAACTTGAGAATATAATCAATCTTTTCTACTGGTATAAAAAGAACACGGATTTTATATTTCTTTTATTAATCTGAAAACATTTCATGACTTCTGAAGCAGTCCAAAACATGCTGCTTCTTCATAAATTTCTTCATCAATGGTAAGTTACATTAAGTTGCCTTCCAACTTTAAATAAAACATTTTTAAAGGTTTGCCTTAAATAATTCTCCCTTTAGACATCTATAATCAAACTTTTATTCTGAAATGTAGTCAGACATTAAATTGATATTTTTGTGAACTTTAAAAATGTTTCTAAGCTGATGTTGAGGGCATCAAAAAAACCGAAGTAATAAAAAAAACCTAAAGTAATCACATCCTCCAAATCATAGAAATAATTACTTTTTTAAAGAGTACTTTGTCTTTTATAGCATGAAGCCAATTATATAGCTGTGTGCACAAAGAATTAACATCAAAACTAGCTGTTAGTGGAAAAAGTGAAAATTGAACATAATTAAAAGCAAATAGAGTTTGGCCTAGTGTATATAACCATGGCAATATACAGACGATCACCAGTCTTACCCTGTTCACAAGTTAAGTAAATAGTTACCAGCCTTTAAATAACGCAGGTAACAGAATTAGAAGGGGACAAATAAATTGGTACTGAGATTTTATTCTGTTAGTCCTTATGTTAGTACATTTCCTTGTTTTCGTAGGTGTTATTACAGAATCATAAAATCATTAACTGTGAATTTAAACACTCTGCCAACCTAGCATTGAAACCAAACTCACAGAAAGCCTTAGCAGCCTTAGCTACTCAGAAATTCCAAATCCATAAAATCATAAGCATGTGATCCTAGGTAAGGGCTGGGGGGAAGCAAGTGAGGAAGAGCAGAGCAAGGGGGGGAAGAGGGAGCAGGAGAGGGAGAGAGGGAGAAGAAGGGTAGTGGGGAAGGGGGGAGATCAGGTTGACTTTGGTTCTTGTAGAGTGGCAGCACTCAAAAAGCACACGTGTCTTACGCAGAACATTAGGCTGCCTCGTAATCGGGAACGTTAAGCAAAAATCAATCACCACCACTACTGCATTGTCTATTGCATTTACAGGACTCCCTCTAGAACAGGAAACGCTACCCAAATCTGCTTCTCATCTGTTACCTTACTCATTTTCTCATTGCTTAGAGCTACCACCTTGGCCAAACCACTCTTTTTAGGCTTGTAGCATCCACCTGTTTGGTTGATAACAACTTTTGACATTCTGAGATTCGGTTCTTCTAAGCACTTTACAGCGTGAGGTACTGATGTGTAACCCACTTTAGTGGAAGTGCTGAATACCATTCTTGGACACAGGCATGTTTTCAGATGTTCCTTCTTATTTGAATGCAGTTGACTTTGATGACATAAAAAATAAAAATATATTTGATAAAAATAATATTCTTTCTATTTAACTAAATTAATTTATTGTGGGACAGATATTTTTATGATAAAAATCAATATCTCAGAGTGAAATATTCAGCACTGTAGAAGCTGGTTCTTCAAATATTTTGTTCAGTAAATAGAACAGTGAATTCCTGAGAGTATGTCTGTAAATGTAAATATCTGAGAATGTATATACAGAAGTTAGAATATGTGGAAATTTTATTTTTCCACAAAGAACTTTCCAATGAGAAAAAAACAACAAAGAATAGAGCATAAGAGAAAAGAGAAAGACACTAGTAAAATCTTATTTTCTTTCCCTTCTAATTATAAATATCTTTATATCTATTCTCAGTAGAGGCTTCCCCAGACCACTGTATTTTTAGCAACTTTCTGTTAGTATCATCAGCAACCTTTCTATCTTCTGTATTAGGAATTTTTTTTAAAAAACATATACCATGATGATTTCTGAGAGAGCTTGATGTCAGTATTTAGTTAATGACAAAGCATGCACACAAATAAATGGTAAAGAGTTGTTATTTTTATTTCTATTCCTACTTTTTCTATTTCTATTTCTATTTTTATCAGGAACAAGCAGAAAACATTTAAAGAAGAATAAAAGGAGTATAGTAAGTCTTCTGCAGTCTTTTAAATTGATAAAATTCCATTTTTTTTAATTTTTTCTTTTTTTCCTACTGAAATCTGTGAAATAAGTGAGAATGCTGGTTTTGAGAGGTTAAGAATGCTTCATTGTTCCAATATTACATCTCTGATTTTTGGAAATAGCTAAAGCAGCTCTTTTTTATCATATGGATTTCAAAGTAAATGACACAATGACTCTTTGACTTGCTATACTTAGAAGTTTCTTCCTTAAAAGTGTCTGTGCATCTGAATGGGATTTAACTTAAAATTAACTTGAGGATATTGACTTTTCTGTTTTAAAATTTCTGAATTTGATTTGCCTTCTTTCTCTTTTTTTTTTCTTCTTCCTCAAGCTATGATTGTCCCAAAAAAACCTTAAAACAAAAAAAAAAAAAAAAAAAAAATTAAACAGAAGGAGAAAGAGAGGAAGGGAGAAAGGATTTATGCCATTTATTTTATTCCAGTTAACTTTATAAAATTAAAAATTACTAAAATTAGAGGTTGTTGCTTCAAGATTAAGTCTGCTGAGTTTTTAATTTGTATGCACTCATTGTTCTTCCCCAGAAGCGATGATCCTCCACAACTCTTTCATTTCAACTACATGCTGTAGAAATGTTTATATGTGCCAACCTCTCTCCAAGCAAGTGATATTAATAACCTGAGTTATTGTGTGGAAAATGAACCCTTTTATAACAACAACAACAAAAAATTCTAAGTAAAAACTGAAGGGAAAGTAGACATTTAAATTGCAATGTTATACAGTGCAAGCAATGTGAACTAAAAAAACCCAATGTTAATAATTTCTTCTTGCCTCTTGATTTCTTGTATTATTTGAACATAAAGACAATATTTAATTGCCTTAATTTGTGATATTTGTGTATCCAATACAAAACAGTATGTTCCTATAATTATGAAAGAGTAACCAATGATACTTTCTCTGCACCTCATCCGTGAATTTCTGGGAAGTGCAAGTGTAGGTGACAGTCAAAATTCTCTAGTTTGGTCCTTCCTTCAATTTAACATCCAAGGAGAACAGAGGTTGCAAAAAGCATCATGTACAGGATGAAGTGCTGAAGTACTCTGCAACTCTCAAAAGCGTTCTTCTAGGAGATTTTCAACTATGTAAACTGCTGTACTTCCAGGAGGTTCATTAGTGCTGTGCCTGTTTACAGAGCTAAGCTGCCTCACTCCGTCCCTTTACACAAGTTCTGATGGCCTGTCATAGATTTCTTTGCATGATTTATGGGCTAGTCTAATAACCACTGGCTCTTAGACCAGCATCCTCAGCATTAGACTTCTTCCATTCATGTAAGGAATAAGAGATTGCTTCTAGGAGAGACAGAAATAAAACATATTTAGTGACACAGATATGTCTTCTTGACAAAATTAATGCATTATGATCCTTGTGAAAGCAATCCATGATGATATGGGTAAATATTTTTTTTTTCCCTGTTAATTCTACTTGCTTAATTTTATCCTATCCTTGAAAAGTAATGTGATGCACAATAAATAAAAAGGAGGTCCTACATTCACAAATTCACATAGTCAGGTTTTGTTAGTTAAAAGGATGGAGTGTAGTATAGAGAGGATGACGATCTGTAGGAAATTCTCATGAATTTCAGATTTTCTTTGTTATGAAACCCAGCACCACTGAATTTTGCAAACATAGCATAACATATTCTGTTCTCCTTGGGGACAGACCACGGGAAAAATTAACCAAAACAGAACAATGGGGACCAAATTATAGCTATTCTCTAAAGGAACTGGGTAAGCTGCAGTCATCTTCTGTTGACTACTTGCCTCATGTCTCATACCAGTCTCTGGTTGTTAGTAAATGAAAACCTTATCTATTTTTTTCTTTCTTCCATTTTCTTTCTTCTTGAAAGCAGCTTTAAAAAGCCAGGGAAAAGAACAGAAAAACACATCTTTGAGCTCTAATATCTGTGTGCACTGTTTTTTATTCCTTATAATGTTCTAGGAGTTGAGTTCAGTCCATGAACTTCTCTTAGCCTAAAAAATTCATGTCAAAGGATATTTGTCTTTTCTGTAAAGATATTTTCTTTCTGAGTAACTTACATGACTTCTGAAATGGCATGATGAATTAATATAATTATATAATGATAATTAATATAAATAAATAGGGATAATTCATTTATTTCACATAGTAGTCAACATTATAGTCATGTGGAACAGTGTACTTATCTGTGGGTTTAGTTCTGATACAAGAGATTAATATTTCCATGTAATTTTGTTTGTATTTGACACAGGGAGAATTTGTTGCTATGCCTAAAAATCAGTCCTGTTAGAGAGCTAATGTGTAGCATTTTGCATGCAATTGAAGGAACAGAAAAAAACAAACCAAACCAAACCAAACCATAATTCATCCTTCAGTGATCAATAAAAAAAAAACAACAAAAAGAGCAAAAATAAATAATTCATAATCAAACATGATGTTCACATCAATTACACAGGATCTCTTGTCTGTGACTTCATAAATATGAGGAAGTTAGCATGACTCCTTGTAGTTACATTGCATGAATATGTTGAGAGAAATATGAGCAACATGAACAAATTTGCAGTAAACTGTCATGCATGACTTTATCTCAGGAACTCAATGCTATTATTTTCATATTTCTCACTTTCATACATGCAATAAAGGCTATACTATATTTTTGTGTAAAAACTTACTGCTCTTTATCTTCACTGATTCTTTTCCTAAAACCAAAATTTCCTGTATTACTGAGTCTTCAGAAAGTGCAAATTATTCCTGCAGTTTTGCTCACGTGTAAAGATTTATAACCCTGTAGTTTGTATGTATAAAGATTAGGAAAGCAATCTGGAATCAGAAGACGTGTGCTGTGGAAAGGCGCTAACTGCACGCACAGAAGGCAGCAACCATTGAATACGTGAGAGTATTTTTGTGAATAGTCTGGGAAGTATATTGAAATGTAACTGGGCTGTAGAAATATATTGGAAAATTCTTAGGTGAAAATGTCAGAGATTTTTTATTAACAACATGTTTAGAAATACTTTTAGATTTCTAAGGTGTCATGGTTTAGCCCCAGCTGGCAGCTGTGCTTCCTCAGCCCCTCTTCTCCCCTCCCCAACCTCTACCCCCCCCTCCCGCAGTTGGGATGGGAAGGAGAATGGTAAGAAAAATATAAAACTTGTGGGCTGGGATAAGGACAGTTTACTGGGACACCAAAAGGAGAGGAAAATAACAACAGCAATACTTAACACAGAATATACAAAGCGGGTGATACAATGCAATTTGGTCACACCCAGAGCCCAGGTGCTCCTGGCTTAGTTCCCCTTACATGCAGAGCATGGTGTCCTGGTGTCGAATAGCTCTTTGGCTAGTTGGGGTCAACTGTCCTGGCTGTGTCCCCTCCCAGCTTCTGGTGAAAGTTAACTCTGTCCTAGCTGAAAACCAGGACGTTGGGTTAACTCACCAGACTATGTCGGACAGCACCTCAGTCTTGGCACAGCTTTGTAGTTTGTTGTCCCGATTGAGCCTAAAATCCCACTATGCTCATAATTATGCTTTTTAATGAGCTGTGCCTCTGATAACGCTGATGACTTACTTCTCTACTGTCCTGGTTTTGGCCAGGATAGGGTTAATTTTCAGAAGGAGCCAGGCCAGGTGAGCAGAGCTGGCCAGGGCTATTCCATACCATGTGCCATCATGGTCCCCATAACAGAGGGACAGGCTGGGTGTGGGCTGAGATTCTGGTCCATTGAATTAGTGGCTGAATCATAAATTGCTCTCTTTATTATCATCTTTATTTACATCCCATTATAACGACTACTGCTTCATTTTGTTTCCCTCTCCCTTAGCTGCCCCATTAAATGGTGGTTATCTCAAGCCAGGGGCAGTGAGCGAGCGGCTGCTGCCAGCTGGGGTTGAACCATGACACCTACAGATCAAGAAACATGCAGAGGTCATAGACAGTGTCCTTTTTTGTACATAGATGTACAAAGATGTACAAAGATGTTGACCTTTTTTTGTAGAATAATCTTTTTCACCATCTTCTAAGCTGTAGACTCTTCAACTTTTTTTAATACAGATGCCAACTGTATAGGTATAGTGAATTTTCTGACAATGGTTTCTGGTTTTATTAGTTCTCTTCCATACATCGTTTATAAATAAACCATGGTCCTTTTAACCCTGGCATCTAGAGACCAGAGGTACTCTGCAACACTTAAGAGGCTAGCCTGCTTGCTCTGTTGCAGTCACCACTCCTGCTTTCTCTAAATTCACACCTATTCCATCTTCAGGTATGTGCTCAAAGCACTACCCTGGAAAGCTGTGTTCATTCTCTTTGGTCTGCTACAATGAAATTTTATGTACGCCAATATTCCAGAATACTGGAATGCACAAGAGCCTTCTTTAAGAATGTAAGGACAAGACAAGCACAAGGCACTGCAGGCAGGACAGCCTCCAAATACACAAGGAGGTTGACAAAAAAACTCACAAGATAAGCAGTACCAAAACCAGAGGAGACGACACTTTTTCGATGGGTGGCAACAGCATATAAACCTCACAGACGTTGATTGAGGAAAGTTGCAGAAGCAAGAAGACATGTCCACTTCATTTCCCGGTTCTCTCATCCAAGTGTTCTCCGACACAATCAGTAACTCAGAACCATGAAGGACTACAGCAAACAGTGATTATCATGTGGCATCAGTTCCATGGAATTGTGCACTCACAGTCAGTTTAGGATAGGACTGCTGAAGACTAATAACTTTGTATACTTAATGATGACAATTAATACTGTATAAGCCCATTCGCATGAGCTGTGCTGTCAGTGAATTCAATGAAATTTGAAGTTTAAAGCTTTGTTTGTTGGTCAGCCTTCAAAGCGCAGTCATCACAGCTAACATTTTTTTCCCTGACATAAGTATATATATGCATACATTTAGCAGTTCCAGTATGGTCATAAAATGTTTTGTTTCTCCATGTCTTAGGAAATAAGATGCAAGGAGGAGCAAAGAACCTTTTTTTCATCTATGAGGAAAAAAAATCATGAGTTCAAACCCTGCTAAATACTTGAGAATCCATTTAAGAGAGGTATAATGAACACCTTTCAAAAGACATTCATAACAGAACTTGTTACAGTTTGTGCTCTGCTACAAAGCTCCGGATCTTTTTTTCTGCATGTATTTAATTTTTCAGTTTGGTCAGGTGTGAATGCTTTTCTCAGTGCTGCAGTACAGCATAAATATTTCTAAAAAAAGACCTACAAAAAACCAACCAAACAAACAAAAAAAAACCCACAAGAAAACCCCTCAGATGTTGCACTGGACTGCAGGTATTTGAAATTTCTGTTCTGCAGGAGGACATTTGTGGTCTCTGCAACTGTTTATACCAGTGCAATAGTATCTGCTTCTAACTAAAATGCAATTGCACACCTACACAGTTACATACTGTTTACTGCAAGTTTTTATGCAAATGTGTTAAAAGATGTTATGTGGACATAACTTCCAGCAGCTCCAGGACCCAGGGATTCCTCCTGCCCAGGTGCTGGATCCCAGCCTAGCCCAGTTTTCCTGGAGACCCACATGTATCTTCTCCCCAGGCTCATAGACATGACTGCTGCTGTCCCAGTTGCAGGTTCATCCAGTCGCAAGGCTGAGATGCATCACACACACACACACACGCACACACCCATCCCTCCACCCACCCACCCCCCAATCAGGATGGAAGCTCCCTAGTGAAATCCCACCTGTTTCACTCTCTGGGTCCTCAAGCACACACACATAGTTGTTCATCCCCTGAGTACTGGCATTGTCTCTCTGTCTGCCCAGTACTCTTGCTCAGATCCCAGGACTCTTACCTGCTCCACAGCTCCCCTGCTCACCAGTCAGCCCACCTTGATGCTCACTAACATGCAGGATGAATGAACTCACACATTTCTTCCATGGATATCTCACACTTGTGGGTCCTCCTGGATAACAATATAGACTCCCCCATTCACCTGATGCCTTTTCAGGACTCACACGTAAATAAAACATATCTTTATTTTAGCAACCCATTTGAATTCCTACAGTTCTAAATTATTGAGACCAGCCTAATTCTCCAGCACAGGTTGCCCAGAGAATTTGTGGATGCGTCATCCCTGGCAGTGTTCAAGGCCAGGTTGGATGGGGCCCTGGGCAACCTGAGCTGGTGGGGGGTGTCCCTGCCCATGGCAGGCGGGTTGGAACTAGATGGGCTTTGAGATCTCTACCAACCCAAACCATTCTATGATTGATTCTATGAATTATTATACCTGTAATGCAGTTCCTCTCTTCAGTCTTTGGCCATTTAATACAAATTATTTAAACCAGGCAAATAGGAAATTGGAAGTTGGAAAAATGTTTATGTACAAAAGGCAGAATAACAATTGCTCCTTGAAAAAACAATTTTGAACATAGTGTAGGTGCAAATAGAGATGGATATGTTACTAACAAGCATGATATCATCTGTTGTATATACTACATTTTTAACTAAAACATTAAACATGGTTATACTTGGCTAAGTATAAGAGATAGTAAGTCACAACATTTCCTGAGAGTCTGTAGCTCTTAACAGCTCTTTGATTGCTGCCTCTTTTTTTTTTTCCCCCTGAGGTTTTCTTGCAAGTTTTCAAAACTCTTAGGAATAGAGCAAAAAGAATTAATTTACTACATGACTATTAAAGGAACATTTTCTTTCTGCTATACTGAATATTAAAACACTGAAAGACAAGTAACTCCAGATGAAACTAAAGCCTGGTAAAGGATCAACTCCTTTTTCAAGCTGACAACAAAAGGTGCTGACAGTGCTGTAACGGCCTTTGAATAGTTTGTTCTGCTAAAAATGGATTAGGTCATTTGATTCCAAAACACTATGTTGCTGGTAAATATGGGCATAATGACATTGCTAGAGACTTCTGGATTTAGTTTTGCTTATATAGACCTGGCTAATGCATCTGAAAAAAATAAAAAGATGTAGAGAACTGTTAAATCAAGTAGACAAGTGGGTTTCACTCTAATAAGATTAAAAATGCATCATTCTGATTATTTTCTGCTGGCTTGGTAGTTTCTGATCACTTATTGAATTAATGGGATCATATGTTTAAAATGGTGTTAGCTATGAGTGCATTTTGAGTAATCTGAAATGATAAGTTCCACAATAGATATGTCTCCCTTGTATTTAAAACTTTAAAGTTTTAAAAACACTGGACAGGAAGCTATTCCTGGAACTCAGACTCAAATAGATGTAATTCCTAATTTTGCAGCGAAATCAGAAACTGTGAAAATATTCAGAGGTCAGATTTACCGATTTAATAAAGCGGAATCCTTCAAAACAAGTATCAGCATTTATTTTCTTGATCCAAACTTTATTCAATTTCATGCTTAAATACCCCTTTACACCTTCATCAAATGCTCAGTAAAACTGTCCTTAATTTGATCTGTGTGTTTGGTAACACTTCATAGAGTGTTTTCAACTTTATCCTGCAGAATGCCATCTCCCTCATTTCTACAGCTTGCACCTGTATATTGCTTGAGTGGCTTTGTACGGAAACTAAGGGAAATGCCGTCTCCTGAAAAAGCATTTACTGCTCAATTTACAGCTTGTGGGAAAGGGATGTCACTAAACTGAGTGATCAGCCACGAATCTTCATGACAGGTGTGAGCCTGCGCTAGTTTTTGTTAGGATCTCTAGTTCTTAGCTTTGTTTTGCAAATTGTGCTCCTAGCTATATAGGAATAAAAAGTTAACTGTCCAGCTCTTTGGTTTATTTAAATTAGGTGAACAAAACAGTGCCAGATCAGATTCTGAATCACTATATTTAGCAAAGTAAATTTTTCTAGTAACAAGATGAAAACAAAGTAATTCTTAGCGTCACAGGTGTATCTACAAAACATGATTTAATGCAAGAGTCCTGTATTTCTGTCCTTTTTGACTTGAGATTGATCTGGTATCTTAAGTGAGATTAAAATTCAGACAGTGTGTATTACAAATAAGACCTCTTTTCAATCACTTTCAAACTTCTGGAAAGGTGAGATAATCCATTACTGAAGAACACTTAGAATCCTTTTAAAGTAATTTCATTTGGCAATTTCCTTGTATCTTAATGTGATTTTTCTCAATTTTCTATTACATCCTCTGCCCCTGAAGTGCCTAACAATTTTTATATGAACAAATAAAGGCCCTGCTGATGAAACACTTGAAGCTTTCAGGACATTAGATTTTATTTAGAGGACCTTGACCATTTAAATTTGATGTATTACAGAAAAAAAATAACATATAGAGTAGAACAGAACAGAACAGAACAGGCATTGACCACCTCTCCAGGAAGCCTGTTCCAGGGTTTGACCAACCTCTTGGTAAAGAAATGCTTCTAATGTCAACACGGAACGTCCCACGGTGCAGCTTTGAACCATTCTCAGGGATTCTGTCCCTGGATCCCAGAGAGAAGAGATCAGCACCTCCTTCTCCACATTCTCTCCTCAAGAAACTGGAGAGAGCAGTGAGGTCACCCCTCAGCTTTCTTTTCTCCAGACTAGACAAATCCAGAGTCCTTAGTCACTCTTCACAGGACATGCCTTCCAGGCCTGTCACCAGCTTGGTTGCCTTCCTCTGCATTCATTCAAGTACCTTCACATCCTTCTCAAATTGTGGAGTCCAGCATTGCACACAGTACTCAAGCAGAGGCCGCACCAATGCTATATACAGCAGGATAATCACCTCTCTTGATTGGCTGGTGATACTGTTTTTGATGCCTCCCAGGATGCCGTTTGCCCTCCGGGCTGCCAGGGCACACTGCTGACTCCTATTGAGCGCAGGGCCGCTCTCCAGCCACTCCTCTCCCAATCTGTATTTTTGTCCTGTGTTACTCCATCCCAGGTCAGAATCCCACACTGGGACTTATTAAATTTCATGCCATTGATAACTGCCCAATGCTCTGATCTCTCTAGAGCCCTCCTCTTGTCCCTTGAGAGAGTCAACAGCACCTCCCAGTTTAGTATCAACAAACTTAGTAATGGTGCAACTCCTGGATCCAGACCATTGATAAAAAGTTTGAACAGAGCTGGATCTAGACTTGAACACAGAAGGACACCACTGGTGACGGGTCAGCAGGCAGATGTAGCCCGTTCATTGCAACCCTTCGAGCCCTGCTGTTCAGCCAATTCTTCACGCAGTGCACTGTGTACCTGCTTGTCACACAGTTGGATAACTTGTCCAGAAGAATGCTGTGAGGGACATTATCAAAAGCATTACTAAAATTCAGAAAAAAATACATCTGTTAAATTTCCCTCATCCACTAGGCAGGTGACCTTATTGAAGAAGAATATCAGATTAGTTAGACAGGAGTTTTGCTTGCGAAGCCGTGTTGTCTGTGCCTGATGATTGTATTGTCTTTTAAATGCCCTAGTATTTTTTTTTTTAATCCTCCATTGTCTTTTAAGCACCAAGTATGATCTTTGCCATAGTTTTTCCCTGAACCATGGTTAAACAAACAAGTCTGTAGTTACCTGAGTCTTCCCTTACACTCTCCTTGGAAACTGGAATAATATCGGAGAACTTCCAGTCATCAGTGACCTTTGCAGACTCCCATCACCTTTGGTAGATGATTGAGGTGGGTCATGCTGTACCATCCACTAATTCCTTCAGTACTCTGGGATGAATCCTGTTAGGCCCCATGGACTTATGAACATTCTGCTGATACAACTGGTTCTTTACACTTTCAGTGTTCACAAATGGAAAGTCGCTGTTCCAGTGGTTGTGGTTCTTCAACCACTCAGAGGACCAGGCAACCCAAGGTCTATCAGTATTATTAAACACTGAGGAAAGCAAACATTGAATACCTCCACCTTTTCTTCTGCCTGGTATGTCAGGTGACCATCTCCAACAAGTATCGGTCCAAAGTTTTCCTCAGACCTCCTCTTGTTAATAACATCCTTTAAAGAAACTTTTTTGTTGTCGACACAACAATGGCCAACCCTAGCTGAACTTTGGCCTTTCATGTCTTCTCCCTGCATATGCAAACCACAGGTCTGTAATCTTCCTGTGAGACCTCATCTTGCTTCCAGAGGTCATACAATTTCTTCTGTATAAGCTTCAAAACATGTTCCCCATTCAGCCAAGCTGGTCTTCTGCCTCACTTGCTTGGCTTTCAACACAATGGTGTTTCATCACTTATGTATTATATAATTTAGATAAGTCATCAGAATTCTCAGATCCACAACATTTGAGACAAAAATATGATTTTGAAAAAAGAGACCTTAATTTCTGAATTACAAGTTTTTACAAGACTGAAACTGTAACTTTGAGTTTAGTCATAATACAAGGATTGAGCAACTGTTATGGTTTTAGTCATAATTATGAAATTCTTGATTATACAGAAAAACAGATATTTTTAGTGTTATTCTGTATTTCTTATTGTTATATTCTGTATTCCTTCACAATCTAAGTCCATAGCAGTTCTCAAAATATCTTCGTACAGAAGAAACCACCACAGACATAAGAGATTTCACCTTGAAAGTATGTGACATAAACTGAGTGCATGTAACAGTAGGATAATAAATTCAAAATTAGGTCTCAGCAAATTCAGGGACAACAGACATCTCTGTATCTCAGACCCCTACAGATCACTCAGTACTTCGTACCCTTACTGTGCACCATTCTGGTGCTGCCTGCCTCTTGCAGTAGATTAGGTGTGGTTCTTTTTTTTTTTTTGCTATACTTCTTGAGGCTGTAAAGGGCTGTAAAGAGCTGTAAAGTTAACTGAGTTTCAGGAAGGCACAGTTAAGCCTCTGCCCTGCATTGTTGTATGCAACGGTTAACATGATCTCCGTCTTTGACTGATCCGGAAATAAATGAAACCATCTAGTCATCTCCTCATCATCAGTGATACGCACTGTTTTGGATACTGCTGGAACATGTACTGCCCCTGCTACTATAAGCAGAGATGCATTTCCACTCTTTGCATGTAATTCTGTAGAGATATTACTGTATTAAAATTTGAGATGAAATAATTTTTTGTAGGCTACTCTATCAGAATCAGGACTGCAGAAGAGTTGCAGTACACAGCTCAATATCCAGGTGGAAACCAGTGACAAGTTGCGTCCCTTGGGAGCATGTATTGGGACCAGCATTATTTAACACCTTTGAAGGGGACATGGACAGTGGGATTGATGGCACCCTCAGCAAGTTTGACGACAACACCAAGCAGTGTGGTGCGATTGACAGGTTGGAGGGGAGGGATGGCATCCAGAGGGACCTGGACAGGCTGGAGAGGTGGGCCTCTACAAACCTCATGAAGCGCAACAAAGCCAAGTGCAAGGTCCTGCACATGGGTCAGGGCAATGCCAAACATGGAGAGAAACTGGGCAATGAGTGGATTGAGAGCAGCCCTGAGGAAAGAACTGGATGTTGCTGGTGGATGAAAAACTGGACACGAGTCAGCAGTGTGCACTTGCAGCCCAGAAAGCCAACTGTATCCTGGGCTGCATCACCAGGAGCATGAGCAGCAGGTCAAGGAATGGGATTCTCCCCGTCTCCTCTGCTCTCAGAGTATTCCACCTGGAGTATTGTGTCCAGCTCTGGGGCCCCCAGTATAACAAAGACAAGGACCTGTTGGAGGGGATTCAGAGGAGTGCCTTGAGGGTGATCAGAATGCTTGAGTACCTTCTGTATGAGTATGGGCTGAGGGAGTTGGGTATGTTCAGTCTAAAGAAGACAAGGTAAAAGGGGCCTACAAGAAAGCTGGAGAGGGACTGTTTACATTGGCAGGGAGTGACAGGACAAGGGGTAATGGGTTTAAATTGAATGTGGGTAGATTTAGATTAGATAAAAGGAAGAAATTATTTACTGTGAGGGTAGTGAGACGCTGGAATAGGTTGTTGCCCAGAGAGGTTGTAGATCCCCCTCCGTGGCAGTGTTCAAGGCCAGGGTGGGTGGGTCTTTGGGCAACCTGGTCTAGTGAAGGGTGTCCCTGCCCATGGCGGGGGGGGTTGGAACTAAATGATCTTTAAGGTCCCTTCCAACCCAAACCATTCTATGATACTGTGGTTTCTATGATTCTATGATTTTACGAGCGCTTTATTCTTGAATGAAGATAGGTACTTGATGATCTAACAATTAGTCAAGAAGTGAGAACTGATTCATTTTCTATGTAAAATTTGTAATTTTTAAAGTAATGCTTTAATTAAAAGTATGAAGAGGAATTTTGGATCTGGGGATTCCTGAGAGGGCTGCAACTGAAGGAGTGTATCTGAGGTTGGAAACAATTGAGACTGATTGCATGATGGTGATAGCATACCAGTTTATAAAACTAAGTTGCATATGTGCCAAAAATGAGTGCTCACTTAGACAGTGTGCATACAAAGCATGATTTTTCAAATCAAATTCTATTTAAAAATTATTCCTGTGAAAATAAGTTATCTTTTCTTTTAGAATTGAAATAGAAAAGAATTTTTAATTTCAAAAATGAAAGTGCAAAACCAGACATAAGGACTTTGAAAAGAACTCATTGCAACCAAAAGATGAATGTGAAAAATGAAAAGCTGAAAAACAATGAAGTTGGAAAATTACATGCATGTAATAACAAGGAGACAAAATAATGAGGTTGAAGGGAATGAGAAGCTAAAACAGAAACAACTTTTCAACTTCTCTTCTGCTGTATGCAAGTAAGCACCACAAAGTTTGCAAAAGTTTTTTGAACCTTTTTTTTCCCTAATGTATAAGTCCAAATGATATTTCACTAAAGTCAATATTTTAATGAAAATTACGGCAAACTGGAGCCCTAATCTAGATCAGATAGAGCTGAAAAAAAGCTTTTAAACAATTAGTGAAATTTAGTGGTGTTATGCTTGTTCTACTTCTACTAGCTCTGGTAGGAGGTGAGTAGGTTAAGCATTATGAAGGAGTCTGAGAGAGAGATAGACTGCTGGAACCGCACCCTACCATCCCTGGGACAAACCTGTCAGGCAGACAAGGACACATGATATGGAGGATTCCCTGTCATCTGTACGTGTTGACTTAATGGATAGAGGGGAATGGACACAAGTCCCTGCTGGGCACAACAGACATGTCTGCCGTGTGACTACCTCACCTTCCCAGGTACCCTGGCACAATAGGTGCAAGGCTCTGCAAGTTGAACCAAACAATAACAACGATGATGGTTCATTTAGGTTGCAAGTGTCATGAAGGGACATCAATTTGGCTTACTCCTTGTGTCAAAACTGCTTCCATAAAGAAAAAAAGACAGGTCATCCTAATAGGACACTCTCTTCTGAGGGGAACAGAAAGCCCAATATGTCGACCTGACCCTCTTCTTTGGGAAGTCTGCTGTGTCCCTGGGGCCCAAGTTAAAGATGTAAAGAGGAAACTTCGCATCCTGGTATGGATCTTGTATTATTATCCATTACGATTTTTCATACAGGCAGTGATGAATTTGCATTAGAAGTCCAAGGATGATCAAGAGAGATTTCAGGGACTTGGGATGACTGGTTAAGGGATCAAAAGCACAAGTAGTGTTCTCCTCTACCCCTCCAGTCACAGGAAATGAGGAGGGAAGAAACAGAAAGACCGAGCAGATCAATACTTGTCTCTGTGACAGGTGTCAGCAACAGAATTTTGGGTTAGTTGATCATGGGTTGATCTGCACGACACCAAACTTTATAGTGACAGACAGGGTGCACCTTTCTCCAAGAGAGAAAATTATCTTTGTGCAAGAGTTAGCAGAGCTCACTGAAAGAGCTTTAAACTGGATTTGAAGGGGAAAAGGCATAAAACCAGGCTTGCTAGATATAAGCATGGGAGTGGAACACCAATGTTAGAGGGATGGTGTGCTAGCAAGGTTCTTCAGCCTGCTCCACAATATGTTGAGTATGCTGGAGCACATTTGAAATGTCTCTACTAGTGTGTGCAGCATGAGGAATAAACAAGATGAGTGAGAAGCTTTGGCCCAGCCCCAGAGCCATGACATCACTGGCATAAGTGAAACTGGTGGGATGAATCCTGTGATTGGTGTGCCATGATGAATGGTTATAGACTCTTCAGGAGGGATAGGCAGGGCAGGCCCTTCTGATGAGATATTCTGCCATTCTGCTTCAAGATGATACCATTTTAAATTTAGTTCTTGATTAAAAACCATATCTTCAAGTACCTTTGAAGGTCATTTTTTTACATGCACATTCAAAATGGAGTAAAATCCTACAAAATCTATCTGCAATACACAGTTGTCAAGGTTATTAATTATTTTTATTGCATAAACAGGTGTAGTAACCTGAATATTATTTTTAATTTCCTTATTATTGAACCTTCCAGTTTCATTAGTAAAATAGGCAATCCTCAATATTCAGTTGTGAAGCTCAGTAGTATGACATGTACTCAAGCAAATATTAATATTTCATCAATTGTTGATGGTCAAACAAGAGCATTCAGTTTCAGACAAGAACCATACAGAAACATCAGGATATTTCCTGACACATTCTGCAAGTTTTTGCTCATTTATAGTTAAAGTATAAGAAATACTTTCCAGCAACACTTGAACGACTATGTGGAACTGTAGTCTTTACCCACCCTGAGGTACTAGTGATTATTTTTACAAAATTTAGGAAGTTCTGTCCAGTAGATACACTTATCCTCTTATCTGAATTAGATATAGCATTTTCTTCCTTATAATTTGTGTTGATTTTGGTCACTGAACAATCAGGTTGTTTATTTCTCCTTGGCAGTACTTTTTTCACCTGATCAAAGTTAATTTTACACACGAAGCAGAGAGTCAGCCACAGCTGAACAGATCACATTGCTCATTTACTTAGTGACATAAATGTAAGACTACTGTCATTATCAGTAATTTTTTTATAGCAAAGATTAATACTGTTCACATTTGTATAAATAATGATTTTCTGTATCAAGTGATCTTTGTATTTCTGAGAACTGTTGTTTAGCAATGTCTTTGACCACAGTTAAAAAAACCACGGGTTTTGTGCTCTTTCCTGTAACTGTTCTTTCACGTACTGATCAAATATGGGGTTTTGGGGTTTTTTGCACATTTGATGGATAGATAAATATGCTCTACATTAATTTTGTTAGCATGTGTATTAATAATTCCACGTACATGTGTGGCTAATGGCATAGCTGGACATTTCCAGGCAACCTGTTCAGAAGAAAGGTCATGGTAGACTGAAGTAATAGGTTTTGCTAATTTTCTGCTTTTTACAATGACAAGTAGATTTCTGAAACCTTTCTGGGCAATTCTTTCTCAATAGTCTTCCAGCTTTCTGTCTTTATTTTGAGCCTTATTTTACTGCATTGAGCTATCTTTCTGCTAGTTTTCATGATACGGCACACAGGTTACATATAAAATAGCAATGTGAAAGACAAAATTCTAATGTTCAACAGTTTTGTTAACTTAAGCAGACCACTTCATGGTCTTGTTAAAGCAAATCCAAAGAAAATATTTGCTTTAACAAAAGGTCAAAAGAATAATTAAGATCGGATACTTGCTAAAATTTCAAGAAACTATGATTTAATTAAAATAAAAGAAGCTATCTGTCGTGGTTTTACCCCAG
>VWZZ01008368.1:119123-184864 GCA_013399095.1 Psophia crepitans | reverse complement strand
CACCGAGTGGGACGGGACAACTGCTTATGTTAAAGAGAGGAAGAGCATCGAGTACTGGAGACGCGGTAGTATGACCTGGCACAGCCACAAAATAGACTTGGAAGGAAAGATTAGTTAAAGATACAGAAATAAGTGAAATAATGACTAAAAAAATAGTTATAAGAGTTAAGCAAACATAGATTGTATGAAGTTTCTTTGATGTCACTCTGTGATTTCTTTGTTGGACTTTGGCAGAGCAATTAGAGAAGCTGCGGAAGGCAGGGGCTCACGTAAGTATTGCAGACTCAGAAAACTGGCTAAAGGGGCGATCTCAGAAAAAGGAAACTGACTGGGAGGAATTTAGTGATTTAGTGAAGTGCTTTGAGAATGGCTCCAAATGGAGACATTTAATATTTTATTTATGAAAAAATGTTTGTTACGGAAAGTAAAAAAAAATAAATTAAAAAACCCGCATTAGAATATCATGCAAGAAAACCAGCAACAATTTATTAGAAATGGGATGTGTACAGATGAATGCAAAGACCCAGCTTTTTGGGCTTAATGACAAAAATTTGTCAGGACATAAGGGAGATTTCAAAAAAGATAAATACAAAGGCAGTCTATTGGAGTGATAGAAAAATTTAAGGAAAACTTAGATTTGAAGATACACGCAGAAACCCCATTTTTAAAATTGAGTTTGTATAAGCTATAGAACAAATTAACTGGAAAAATGGTTGAAGCACTTATTTTGGGCTTTTAAAATCAGTCTAGAAATGCACTGCAGAATTTTTATTATTAAAGCCAAGGCAGAATAACAACGGGGTTGGGTTTTTTCCCATCTTGGTTTATTATTCTGGGTTGAACATTGTTTAGCTACAAAATTGCAACTATCATCTATAGCTTTATGTTTTAAAAGAAAAGAAATGAAAGAGATACTTTTTATGTTGTTGAGCTATTTCTCCATATTTGAGTTTATAAAGAAATAAGCCTAAGTCATTAAAGCACAGTTAAAAAAATTAATAAATTTTGAGTGCAAGTGCAGTGCATTTGTTTCCTTGGAAACATTCTACTGCAATTTCTTTCAGATGAGATGCAGTCATTTTAAGTAGCATGTATTTAGGAGACCTAATGAATTTGTCTCTGGATAGCATATAAATATGAAAAAAAGCTGTAGAAATTGGTGGAGCTACTTCCACTTCTGGTTTCTATAGAAACAACCAATACATTGTAATGCACTAGTGGTATTAGGAAGAACAATGTAATTAAAATAAGATGATTTATTCAGCGCTTTGGAAAACTAAAGTTATTCTTCTCAAACTGTCAGAGAAATCCTTACTGAATCTGTGGAGAAAAGGTTCAAAGAAATATGGTGAGGGTACATTTGTACTTGCATAATGGCATTTGTTTTTAAACGTTAAAATTCAGGGGTCCTTTCTGAGTGTGAAGGCACATTTTATGTGGCTGTAATGCATACGTGAGCAGTCCTGCTGTGTTTATTTGGAAACCTCATATGGTGGTATCGCAGATGAAAATCGTAGACCTGTCTGTGCATAGAACTGCTCCTGGAGAGACTGAAATGGGCCAGGAACAAAACATGCCTCCTTCTGGAGCGCGAGTATTCGAGTGAGAAGCTGTCAAGGAATAGCGGTTCTGGTTTCAGCCCATTTCTAGACAAATTTTACACCCCCAGCAGCGACCAGTATGCATTTAGAAAAACAAGAGTGTGAAAGCACAGCAAACTTCTTTACCACAATTCCCAGCAATGGTTACCCAGGCCTTTCTGACTTACAGTTTGGGGACTTCCTGCACCACAGACAGCGTCTTTGTCTTTCATGGCTCTCTTCGAGTTTTCACGCTGTGGAATTGATTGTTCTTGATTTATTTTTTTTACATCTGCAACATCCTGTGGTAAGGAATTCATCAACTTAAATATGCTTTGTGTGAAAAAGCATTGCTCTGTGTTTAGAAGCTGTCTTCTGCCGGGTTGCAGTCTAAATTCTTATAATGGAAGAAACTATTCATGTTCTTGGACTTTATTTCCAATTCTTTCAAATTTCCCTTTGTGAGTCTCATTTATGGACTGAAAAGTCCTTGATTACTGCTGCTCATAGAAAAGCTATTCTGTATCTCTGTGTTTCCTATATACAGATTTCACTTACCCTATTTGAGATGGGGAGATAATTTTAAACAAAAAGATCTGATGGGAATGTGTTTTTCTTCCTGATAAATGGTCGATGCTTCCCATTACAAGATTCTTGTGCCTTCTCAAGCAATCTGAAAGTGACTTTAAAAGAACCAGTGTACATTGCTGATACCTGAAGTCTTACAGGTCAACCCCATCTTACGCTCAACCACTTACTCATTTTAATCAGTCTCCCTTTCCTTTTAATTATTCTCAGGACCTCTCCATTGTCTGGAGCAGTTACAAACAGGAAAAAACTTAGCTAGAAAAGCAAATTTTTTTTTTCAATAACATGAATAGGAATACACCAGTCTTATGTTAAAATACTTCAGAAGAACATAAAGCTGTAGCATGCTTCATCTTCCTGTCTATGCTATTGTCATGTCTTTTGATTAAAGCTGCCATTATAGCTTTCAGATGGAGACTAGAGACATAAATTGCTTTTGTCATGTGGTTGTGGTTTTGTTGTGAAGAAGAAGCTAAAAAGCAAATAGTAGCCATCTGCCTCAACACCTTACCCTATGAACAGATCAACACAAAGTGGCTTGCACTGCAGCAGGTAAAAATGCTCCTATTTTGTGCAAAATAAGCTTTCTTTTAAGTTGAAATGCACTTTTTATTACTAGTATAGGTGTAGTACTGTTTCACAGATGAAACTTAAATTAGTATCCTTACACAAGGTCAGTAAGAAGAAGCAGTTTCATGCCAAAGCACTCAATCTGAAAAGGCAGGATGAGAAGTGGAGGAAAAAACCCGGCCATTTCACAGGTTGGAAACCATGGCACTGACTGATCAAGTGTTTTTTCCATGACCATCCACATTGCCTGTAGTCCTATTAGATTTGTTATGAGACTTTATTTCCTAATGCCCAGGGCAATGATTATAAAAGCCCATTTCTTTCTCATCACTTGCGTAAAGCTTGAGGGGATCTTGGGAAAGTGCAGCGCACATAGGTTACAGGTGACCAGCACTGAGCTGGAGCGAGCAGCAGCTGCTGAATTGTATGCGTGGAGGCTTTGAGTTTCCTTGACAAAGTACCAGGCATTGCGTGTGCTTTATGCGGAGAAGTTATTATAGAAAACCCATCTGTAATATATACCTTGAATTCAGCATCACAGCATGCTTTTCAAATCACCAGAACCACAAGAATCTGTTTGCAACTGATTTAATTTGCTTAAATTACCTTTCTTGTTGAATGCCTGCAGCCATGAACTCTTACCTTAGTGAAGAAGCTTTATTATTACGTTGGATTGTGTTGACACCAGAAACTATTAGGCCTTCCTTTGAAATTATTTCTTTTATGTCCAGAAAATGCTTAGATTGAGGAAGTGGACTGGGGTTTTCCAATGCTTATGGGTGATAAATCTGCAAATAGAAAAAGAGCAAAAGCGGTTAGTAACAAACTAAAGCCAGCAGGGTAGGGAAGCTGGTGCTTTCCCCAAGCAAGTTCCTCAGGCATGTCATGAATTAATTGTCTAAGGTAGAACAAAGCAAGTTTAATTATGAGTACTTTTCTGAGCAGGGGTGTTGCAATTAGTTATTTTTGAAAGCTATCTTTTTGGGGGAATTGAAATACTATGTATATCAAGTTCCTAACTGCTATTCAAAGTGTTAATTTATTGTTCCCTGAGTCAGTTCTGGCCATGTGGCTTGATTAAACAGCATAGTTTTTCTGCAGTGTGTATCAAACCTATAGAAAAATATCGTCTTTTGTACTAATTTTTGTAAAGGCAGTTTCCTGTTTCAGAGCTAAGAATCACAGGTAATTTGGTTAGATATATTATTAAATAACAGATAAGCAAATATATTTAATGATTAGCACTGAAAATGTTTAAATTGGTAATGGCAGTGTATGTAAGAGCCCAACAGGATTTCAACAAAAATTAAAAGTATGTTCACATTACCAACTTCACAATCTCTTCTTTTTCCTTACTGAGAGATGTCTGTTGCTCCAAACACATGTTAAAATCAAACCCCAAACTTAAAACCCTAGCTCCTTAACAGTGCTGGACACGGTGTATGTACGGATACGTGCCTACATACATTTCACAAGGTTTTTTTAGAAGATGAAGACCCAAACAGTACATTTGAGTTTCTCATCTTTAAGATAAAAAGATATTAAGGAGTCACTCCCGTGAATCACCATTTGGGACTTTATTATCATTTATTGTTCTATATTGTTCTTCATTTCCTGGCACCAATTAGCCTTTGTTTCTACCTCCCTGTCCCTGTTTCCACACATTTGTACTGCTCCATGCTCTGACCTTGCCGACTCTCTGGTTGGGACTTGTCACTTCTGTGGAGGTGCCTGCTGCTAAGTAGCTGCCCCCTTCAATCCATCGGGATAGTAGAGCCTTTTGTGTCCCCTCCTCTCAATTTAACTGTATTTCAGTTCTCCTGCAGTTCCTACAGCTGTCATGTTTCTGTATGGTTTTCCATTTCTCATTCCGGGCAGCTATTATATTTTCTGGGTTTTGGTTGTTGTGGTTTTTTTTTTTTTTATTTTCGCTCCTACAAAGTAGCTTAATTTTCTACTTTACTAATGAACTATGGGCTTCCTTTTATAACTCTGTGAAGAAATAGCTATGCATGGTGATTTCTCCACAGACAAAGTGGAGGCTATAAATATGCAAATATCACTTTTGGCTTTACAAAGTTTAATTGCCTTGTATGTTATGCAGATTCCTAGGCTGAAAAATCTGACGAGAGCAAGTAACACATTTGTATATTCACTATCTTAAAAATGCAGGCAGATTGCTGAAAAGTGTGCCAGTTTTTTTGAGTCTGCAGGTTTACATCTAGTTGATGTTATTACAGGGTGCGTAGGGTGCTTGCGTGACCAAGGTTCTTCACTGAGTGCAAACACCGCGTTTCCAAACTGTACGTTTTGCAGAGCCTGTGAGAAGCAATTGGAGCAGCTGCTGCTGCCATCCTTCTACATGGCGAGATCACAGGAAGCAGAGCTGGAAGGGACCTCAGGAGATGGTCTAGTATATCTCTACCCCACAGCAGGATGAGCTAGTTCTGAGCACTTCCAAACAGTCATAGATTTTTGAGCTTGAGATAAGAAATCAAGACGTTCTCACGTGTGTGACATCTGAAATGATTTTTTATGTTATTGGTTAAAGTATGAAACAGAGGTATAACCCAGGATATTTCACTGCAACACCTGAAAATTATTTTTTTAATATGTATGTGCTTAGAGTGTCTGTAAAAGGTCTGGGCCCTGAAGTCGATGTCCATGTGCTATGTTAGGGGTATACGGTAGGCAGTGAAATGCCTCACAAAGTTGGGAACCATTTCAGTATAATACTTCAAGCGCTCTCTCTGCTCTGTTGGTTTTTCTAGTGAGTTTAGAAGAAGGACTAACCTCTGAACATCCTGTTGGAAGTGCAGGCTGCTATGTTTTAGCTGTCTTGGAGAGAGAGATTTAGATATTAATAACCAGGAGTCTTCCAGTGTCCTAGTTTCATGGATAACCATATACAGAGAGATGGATTGCTTTGATCTGGCCACTTGCCTTGAAGTTTCTCTTCAGTGGAGGCAAATCAGAGAAAAAGAAACAAAAGTATTGATTTGCAAAATTCGAAGTAGACAACATAGATGCAGAATTTCATGAAGCAAGGTGGAAAGAAAGGAAGTTCAAATTATTCATATATTCCTTAGAATAGTTCAAAATCTCTTACTTTTTAAGATCCAACTCACAGGCTGTTAAAATGTTCAGGATCCTGTGGCTGAGGACCCATTTCTTCATGGGTCCAACCCACTTTGGTATAAGGCCTGAAAGAGGATCTAGATATGGCAACTCCGGTGGTTTTGATTTGGGAAGAAAATTTGGAAACTTTCGTATTTCCTTTTACATCACAAACTTCTTTAAAGATTGTTGGCATGCATTAGCTACTAGAGGATGAGACACATAATTTACTCCTGAGCCCAGGCATACTTTGAAGCATTGATGACTCCTTCTTCCCCTGCTGCCCTGTGTTTTCAGCAGAGTGGCAGAAAAAGCCTTTGCTTCAGCAGAAGCAGCAGAGACTGCCTCTTGCCAGGACAGTCTGTAGGCAGATGAGGTGGGAGGTGTGGGACTGAATCCCTGTAGACAAAGACGGGATCCTGGCACCAAATTGACAGCAGCGCTCCTGGCACCTCCTTCCCCCCCTCTCGGGCAGCACTTTAAACGAGCAAACTTTGCTTGGGTTTTGTTTGTTTTTCTTTTTGAGAGAGTATCAGACCGAGTTCTTAGTGGGACTGAGGTATCTTCTGCAGGGTGAACAGGACACTATTCTGCCAAGCATGTCCACGCCGGCCTCGTAGGCATTTCTGACTGAGCATGCAAGCTTTGCTCCCTTGATGTACGGTGCTGACACCAGGGTGTCACCACTTGCAAATTAAGCAATGACACACAGCAGCGTGGGACTGGGAGAGCCTTGAGTCATCAAATTTACTCATCCCCAATCATAAACAGTGATTTATAATTAAGTCTGGAATGATCAACACAAATATTCACTTCCTGGCATGTCCTTTTCATACCTGTAAGTCCCAAATCCCCACTAACCTAATTACTTTCCTTTCTCTGGTTCTATAACGAACTGAAGGTTTTGAGAACAAAAAGATGAAAAATTTGCACTCCTGAAGGTTCCTGAAAGGATGAAGAAGAGATCCTCATACTGATCCTTAGAGTGCTCTGAGTTCATAAAATAGAAGGGAGTTTGTGTAGACCCAGCTCCACAACATTGTCTTGTCTAAACCTCTTTCTGGATCTAACTCTAATTTCTTGGGAATTTCTTACAGAAATAAATATAAATATAATACATAAATTGTATGAACAGATGCTTTCTTTTATCTCAGTTAATTTTCCTAGGTGTGGACTCTTTACACACATTGACAAGCTGGTTAATACGCTAGTACTTTAATATTTACAAATAAGTTATTTTTTCACATTTTAAAATGCATAATTTGTTATAGGAGATAGTTATTACTAAAAAGAGAGAAAACATAGATTATCATGCTCTTCTAATCTGTCAAAAAATAACAAACTCTTTTTTCCACTAGGTGTTGAGAGTGTACAAAGCTGCAGTACAACAGACATTGGATATACTCTTTCTCCCACAAGGAAGAGAATTCCTTACGAGCACAGATGCAGTAAGCCGGGACTCAGCTGATCGTACCATTATTGCATGGGACTTCCAAAGTGCTGCAAAAATCTCCAATCAGATTTTTCATGTAAGACTTACAGCTAGCATTGTTTGGGTCATGATATAGTATTTCATGCTTGTCAATGTTGTAATTAAAAAAAAAAAAAGCTTTTGATTTTCTGTAAGATCATTCTGTGATGTATAAAATGTAATGTAAGTTGAGGACTTCCTTTTTTTTAATATATTTTAAAAGCACTTATTCTTGAAAATGACCTTGAGGTCTCCTTGTGTTGAAAGTATTTACATTTCAGTGCTCATTCACTGGCATCTAAGCTATATTTAGGCAAGGCTACTGCAGTGTCATTCCGGCTTGCCAGTGATGCATGGCAGTAGTTGCTATAGTGCCACGTTTCTTTTTCCACACTTTTTCATACATTTTTCATCAGCTGCAATGAGGGCTATTGACAAATTGAATTTAATATTCGCATAGTAATAGCAACCTGACACATGCATATACATATCTAGTACAGCATAATCACAGAGGCAAAATTTACTTTTATCAGTGCAGGTGCAGTATTTCTTGCAGTAATCTATCCAGGCGAGATATTTAATGGACTCAATTGTCTAGACAGCTTCAAAGGAGATTACCAAGGAAGTTAATAGATAATTCCAACTCCCTGGGTCTTTTTTGAAACCCCAAGTCTAATATCCTATGTAATACAATATGATTGGATTGTATACAGATGCTTTTTGGCTGAAATGAGCAGTTCTCTACTGATGGGATTGTTTCGTGTTCAATTTTCAGTTATGTCTTTGTCCAATATTGGATGTATGAACAACTTGGATAGGCAGTAGGGAAAAAACCACCCTTGAAAGTATAAAGTACAGACCAGTCAGGTTCAGTAGCAAGGGGTAAAAACCAAGCAAGCAACTTTTTTCTCTTTATCCCCTGCCAAACAAACAAATGAAAACCTCACTGAGCCTGCCTTCTCAGGATTACAGCATCTCTGAAATGGGGAGTTTTCCCCCTCTTCTGCACTGCAAGTAGACAAAACTTGGTGATGATTTTGGAAACTCTGCTTCACTTTTCTGGATTTCACCTTTGAACCCTTTAAGGTGAGATAGAATCCCTGAACTCTCCAAACAGATTAGATCTCAGTAGGACTTGATCTATTGCTTGTCTGCATTAACAAATGAATAATTAAGAGTTTGGAAATAGCCCATCACTGCAGTATACCCAGCAGAACAGCACAGTGCTCCTGCAGATTGCGTTGTGCTTTCTGATCCCCTCCTGTTAGACCCAGTTTCTCCCTAGAAGCAAGCAGTGTTCTGCCACGGAGCACACTCCTAACCAGGCACACTACCTAACCCTGTGTTGGTTTCTGTGTCCGATACCTTACAATACCCAGAACTTCTTTCCCACTTCCAAACCACATAACAAAAGCAGTCTGATGCGCTTCTCACTCTACCCCGTAGCCCGTGGTGTCTAGTGGTCACTGTCAACCTGGTGTCCTTCATGTGCAGATGCATTGTACAGCCAAAGCTCTCTTAATTTGCATTCGTGGCATCAAAATTCAGCACTGTGTCCTTAGGTTATGCTGAAGCTAGAGGAGGCTTGGACCTGGTGGAAACCTTGCAAGAGCAGTTAATTTCTGATGCAATCACCATGCAGAATTCTGAAAGTAATCCTAGTTCAGTCTTAAACAGGAACACCAGAGTAAAGCCAAGTGTTATTAATTTTTGCAGATATTTATGAGTGTAGAGCCAGCAGCAGTCTACATGGCAAATCACTGTCATAAGGAACTTCTCACATAGTAGGCTAATAATGATCTCCTTTTTATTTTCATTTTACTTTTTTCATAAGAGTGGGGTGGAAGAAGATATCTGTTTAAATGGAGTGATTTCTGTTCCTGTCAGTGTGGCCAGAACTGAAAGGATTAAGGATTTGAGAATTATACAGTGTAGCATGGAAGGCAGAGGAGGACTATGGAGCAAGGGATATGGGAGAAGAGGATTCACTTTCACCTTCGAACTTCAGTTTTCCTCAAGCAGGAAGAAGATAATTGAGTATCATCCGATTGGAGTTACCTTTATGCAGCTGTTCTGCAGTATAATTATGGTTGAGAGGGAGCTGGGATTTTGGGCAGTATCTAGGAAATTGGGGTAGAGCTTTGATTTGGTATTTCTTTTAGTGTTAAGTATCATAATATAATGTAAACTATGGAGATGACTTATGTATACCTTGCCTTTTATGGTCTGTCAAATACGTCAAAAGACAACCTGATTCATTTGAGCAAGTCTTTTGTTTCATACAACAAAACTTTATTTAAAATTACTTTCAGGAGCGTTACACTTGCCCAAGTCTGACTCTACACCCAAAAGAGTCTGTGTTTGTTGCTCAGACGAATGGGAACTACATGGCTTTGTTTTCTGCCCAGCGACCTTACCGAATCAACAAAAAGAAAAGATACGAAGGACATAAGGTACCTTTCTTCACTGGGAACTTAGGATCCAAGTCTAGAAGGAAGATAGATAGCGAAGTACCTGTGTTTTTTAATGTGTCTGCTAATAGTGTTTGATTATAAATCAGTGACAGATACTAATTGACTTCATTTGCTTTCCCGTGTGCCAGTCTATTTTGAATCATATGCACTCTGAAGAAAATACTTATTAGAAGACTTTATGAATACTTAATAGCTTGATTAAATAAGTTTGTCTTATAGCTCTGTCTAAATAAACACCTGGCAAACTCCTTAGTGTATACTTATTTAAAGATAGGATTTTTTTTTTTGGTCCCATATTCATTTTCAGTATATGACAATGAACTTTTCTAATCAGCATCAGGACTTACACTGTACTGATTTTCACAGGTGGAAGGATTTGCAGTGGGCTGTGAATTTTCTCCAGATGGAACACTTTTGGTGACAGGAAGTTCAGATGGCAAAGTGTTTTTCTACAACTATCATACTGCTAGGATTATTCGCACTTTGTCTGCACATAAAGAAGCTTGTGTGAGTGCAATATTTCACCCAGTCTTGCCATCGCTCCTTGCAACATGTGATTGGGCTGGAGAAATCAAGATCTGGCAATAACAAGCAGAGTTACTTTTCAGATGTCTCCTGTTAGTCTTTCAAAGGTGTAGGGAATAAACCGTGGTACGCAATGTGAAATTTTTTTGTAGTGTGTTGCGAGCAGGAGAGACTGTTGTCTTTTCTTCTGTGACCCCTAAGTGTAGGCTTTCATAATGCAGTTAAGTTGGTCTTGTGGTTAGCTGCTGAGAAAAGAAATGGTCTTACTCTCTCCCTCAACCCTGGTAACGGATTTCTGCCCCTTCTGTATCAATCGTGCAGTGCTCACCTAGGCCCACCATGGTCTGAAGAAAATGATTGCTCTTTTTATGTAGCTTTTCAGTGCAGCTTTTTTAAACCAGGGTTTCGGTAGTTTAGCTCCCTGTCCTGGTCACTGAAGGGTTAGACAAGCAATAGTGTAGTTGGAAGCAACTTGTTTCTACACAGAAGAAGGGGGAAGATGGCAGGGCAGGGAGGACTGCTTCTTTTGGAAAGGGGTAGCTGTTACCCGCTCAGCTTACTGTAAAATACCTTCTGCGAGTTCCAAGGAAAGGTGCGCTAGATACCTTGAAGCTAATTTTGAAGTAAATGTATATTCTTGAAATTTATATTCTTGAAATCCTGATGCTTAAACTTGAGTTTTGAACTTACATTTATGATTGTATATAAACAAAGCAAAACAATGTGTAAATATTCTTAACGAAAAAAATAAACACTGGGTTTTTATACGTGGTGTCTGCATTTCACTGCTCTGCTCCTGTTGTTCTTGGCAAGTTAGTACTCAAGACTGTCATAGAATTGATACGTGGGGGACACACCAATTCTGCTACCCTAATTTATTTCGAACATGCATGCATTTCTCCATACTTCCTGATGTCACTTAGACACAGAAAATTGTCATCACGCTATTCAGTGCAGGGGATGTCTGACATTCCTCCAGGAGCTGGGCTATTCTGCAGCGAACAGAAAATTCATTAGGCCATAACTGTGTATTTACATATGTATAGATCGCTTGTAAATGTTTTCTAAATTTGCATTCCCTGCGCTTGTATTGCTTTGTTCTAGAATTATTATAAGATCTATTTTATATGTGTGTGTGTGTATGCATGTATGTATCATTGAAAAAAATACATCTATGCATCACATAAACCATATGTATTCCCAACCTGAACTCCATATAAATATGTGCTGCCTTGGAGTGAGTGCTATAAGCTTGGCTTATGTTTGGTCTGATTAGTCTATAAAGGTATTTTAATACACGCAGGATAATTGTGTTGAGTAAATTGTCTCTGCCATGGAATCCAGCAGTCATGTATAAATGCATTTTGTCCTCGGTAGCATCTTTTTCTTCTTCTGATTTTTTGTTACTGGCACAAATACAAGGGTTTTGTAACCATTTTTCACATAGTCAGTTACAACAGTTTTTTCAGAGAAATTTTTTCAGAACACTCTTGCAAATGGCAGATTTTAATTAAGTAATGAGCTAAATGTACTACATTGGTTTGTAGTTTGTGTTCCTTATAGCTTGTAGTAGGAAATAAACCTGCACCACGACTGTGAATCCACAGTTATGTTGTTTGAAGTCTGGATCAAAATATTGTGGCTGTGTAGTTTTAATCATCTTATCAACAGCTATGACTGGTTTTAACACAGGGCATTACATTTTCGTGAACCGTGCAACGTAGCGCAAGTAACTTCCCCCCTACCCCGTTCTTAATTTCTTGCTTCCTTGTTTGGCAATTAGCTGTTCAACGGGAGCCTGAATGTTGCACTTCTCTTGATTGTCCTTCTAGTGTACAAGCCAGCTGGACCCTTTAAAGGACAACTAGTTCAGTGATTTGATGGGTTACTTCTAATTCAAGCTGCGGGGCTGGGGCTTGTGGGATTCCTTCTAGAGCATCTTCAGAAGTGTCAGGAGTTCAGCTGAAAGTGATGTCGTGGTTGGGCAGGCTGAATCACGACTGCACGGCGTTTTCTAAAACGGTGGCTCTGTGTCCTTCCCTCCAGGTATTTTAGTTCAAATTGTGCTGTTGCCACAGTGGAAATTCTGGCAGCCAGTTGTGTCTGTGTGAAGGATGGGCAGCGCTGTAGTCGTGCCATGCATCCTGTTATCTCCACAGGAGATTATCTGCCTGTTATTTTATTAAACACAGTGTTGAGAAAGGCCTCTGAAATGAAAGTGAGCTCATGGTAGAAATGCCTTATCGGGTGGGGCCCCAGCCTATGTGAAGACTGCTCTATATCTGAATGAGCCGCAGCTGACGGCACCTCTGGATAAAGCGAAAGATCCGAGAGAGCAGGCCTTGGGCATCATTGTGTGTTCTGCAGAAAAGTCACCGCATTTTGTAATAATACCCATGTTCTTGCTTAAGTTTAACTTGTGTCCTGAGGCACGATTCTGGTGTCTGACGTTTATTGCTCTTGAAATTATCTTGCAAGTATAAATTTTATAAATTTCAGACTATTTATAGAGAGGAGGAGGGAAGCTTAAATTTGATTAAAGGTAGTAGAGAAAAATAAAAGAAACTTGACACTGTATAATCTTGAAGAATATTAAAATTGCAATTGCATTTGTGTCAGATTTCCAAGATGGCTGGAGTTTTAATTAGTTGTGAGATCCAGCCAAAGGTTTATAATGCAATGAAATTATGTTCACTGCATTATCTTGTTAAAATCTTTTTCTAATATAATACTGATTAAGACACAGACTGAAATTTAATCATTGGAAATATTTTAGCGTGGTGGTGTCAATTAAGTTTTCATTGTGATTCAAAGACAAATTCTTCCTTGTAATCTTATGTAATGAACTGTAATCAAAAAATATCCGCATTGCTCCATCATTCTGCAATTACCAAATACTGTTTGGGTTACACACAAGGATTATTGTGGTCAGATGAAGCTTTTAGAATGTAATGAATTGTTGGTTAATTAATTTTATTCATAAAATTGTAATCTAGAAATGTTTGAATCTTGCTTTAGGAGCAGTTCTAGCTTTATGTAGAGCTCTCTAGGGTAGGATATATGAGAACCAAGGCAAGAACCAAGAGATCTTCGACATTTGGAAATGGTCTAGGCTGCGTAGATAAACAAGCCAGATTAGTTTTAATCTATTTTGTATTGTCCCAAAAAGTAATAATGCCAATCTCTACCACTTTATTATTTGCTACTGGAACATTATTAATTTGGGTTGTCAGAGGATGCAAGCTATTCAACTGTCTTTATCTCAAAAACCTGCTAATTAGCAGACAGTTATTAGAATCATTGTGTTCACTCGGCTGAAATACTGTTGGTGAGTCACTCTATATTTCAACTATAGGCCTAATCATGAAAATAAGGTATGGCATTACAGCGGGATGACTCTTTCCGTAGGGGACAGGCAAAGGCAAAGATACAAGACAATGGCAGAACAGAACAAAATGGGAAGATCAAAAAATCATGGGATCTCAAATTTCCCATTATGCTGGTATGTGGGTTTGGGCTGCATTCCACTGAAAATATTTGTTCTGCTTTCTTCAGCTAACCTTCATCTTGTTTTCCTAATCCTAGTTCCTCCTAGCCACCGCTCACATCCTCACCATTTAATTTTCAATTTTTCTGTCCTTGTTTCAGCACCTTGTCTTCTGCATTTAAATGTACAGTGGTCTATATGTTTACACCACATTCATCTTCTCTTCAATACATTTCGTTTTGCTGTGCTCTGGCTTGTGGCTTTCAGGCTTTCATTGCAGCTGTCATTAGAAAGGTAAGCCAGAAATCCCGAAGCACTTTGCACTCTGTTCTTGCCTTTCTCTGTTTCCCAGTTTTAATGAGGCTTATTATTTTGGAGATTCTTCCCTCTTTTTTAGCCTCTCTTCTGACTGCTTCTCTTCCTACCTTTGATTACTGCTTCACTGTCTTGCAGATCCTTTCTATTACAGCTGCTCCTACAAGGTGTACCTACATCAATGTTTTAGTTTGTCAGGAGTGCACTTTGGGGGAAAAAATAACGGTAACAAAAACCCCAAAACTCTCCCAGTTATTGCCACTTAAAATGCTTTGGTTCACAGAGCACACAAACTGCACTTCTTTCAAATGAACCTGAGTGGCAAGGTGCCCCAAGTCCATCTTTAACGTGTCCCACCTCGTGGGACTAGACTGGAGATAGTTGAGAGTATCCCCGGCCCCCCCAAATGCATGTAGGTTAGATGCTGCATTTTCAGAATTGAGACAAAGTCTATGAATTTACTCTTGTTGGGCCTTCCTAGCTGCTAATGTAAATATAGCCTCAGGACTTTCAGTCTCTGGCACTTTCCCTTTCTTTGATCAATCTCACCTGTATCTTCATGACTCACCACTCTGTGCAGAGTGGTCATATGTCTGATGTTTTCACACTTCAAAGAGTAGAAATACAGGAAATTAACTTATGAAGGAAAAAGGCATTTTAGAAGCACTTGATCTCCAATGGCAGTAAGACAAGGGGGCCCCTGCCCGGAGCTTGATGAGTTCTGGCATGTGTGGAACAACTCAGAGTTGGTACAGAGAAGCTTACTTTGTAGTGGGAATGGTGAGTCTCTCGATGGGAGGAGGACTCCCTTTGCTAGCTTTAGGTGGAATGAAGGAATGAAGCTTATTCACTTCCCTTTCCCGGTCCCTGGATATCCTTCTACACAAGATTATTTAGAAGCCTCCCAGAAAGTACCCAGGTACTGCACAGAAATAATAAAGCTCCATCCAAATGTAATTCTCACTACATTTTAAACATTTTGGATAAATTCCTCTTAAAATCAATCTAAAAACTCTTGCAGGAACTCTTTGGAGAAGTTTGAAGTTCACCAAGGTTGAAAGTGCCTGAAGTTACAGTCCAGACAGCTTCAGCTAGGTCCATTTGTCTCCAGTTTCCGTCAGCAGGACCACAAAACTCAGGTATCGCTCCTAGTTCTGAGTAAGATTTATACTCACAAATTGTTTGAAGTGTGTCCTTAGAAGAGCAATTTATGTAACAACTTGTGCGTACGAATACCATTCCTGGTACAGACCTGGTTACCTTGAGAAAGCAATTTTCTTGTGTTCAGATTTTTACCACTCTCATAAGCAAGTAGCAAAGAATTACCTTAGAATATCTTTTAGATATATCTTCACCCTCGAACTGTGTTACTTTTCATGTTTTGCTGTATAACCACCTCCTTTGTTATCTTCCCATTAAGTGAGAGAAGTAAATTCCTGAGCCCTTCCACCTCACGGTGCATAGGAAGTGGTTGAATATTGGGTAAATAGTGTCATACCTTGTAAAGCAAATGAGTTATTCTGATTCCTTCCTTTTCCTTGCTTTGTTTGTCCTTGCTAGGCAAGCTCTTCTTGTTTCCGAAGAGAATTTCTTGTAAGTAAAGGTGAAAGATCCATTAGCCCCAGCCAGTCTGGACAGTTAATTTGCACATCTTTGCTATTTGTTTTAATACATACAATTACTTGAAATGCAGAAACTATTTCAAATCATGCCCCGCTTTTAGTACAAAAATGAAAATACTTATTATGCCAACATGCAATCTGTGAACTGTAGACATGACATGGACTAATTTTTCTTTGTTGCAACCTCAAACCAGTAATATTTTGACCATATATTTGCCCTCTGAATCTGAGCAAAAGCAATGAAGTGAAATCTTAATCATACCCAAAAAACTCATCTACAGATCTTAACTTTTCTCAAAAGTCAAACATGAGAGTTTTTTTAAAAAATTAAATTCCTAGGAGATTGTAACGCTGTGAGGGAAGAAGACATGGGGTTCCTTCTACAAGTAGAAAGGAAGTAAAATCACTGTTAAGTTCACTGCTACTAATCTCAAACTCTCTTCAGTTTCAGTTCTTTCCTAACTTTTAACACCTGAGAAACTAAATGACTGTTGGTGAGTGCTCAGGTGAATCACACCCTGATTTAAAATTGTATCTGAGTCATTGCATACTCTCCATCGGACGTGTAATATGCACAGATCTGGCCATATGCAGAAATTCCTGTTATGTTTGGGTTTTTTTCTTTTTTTGAGTTAGATTCCATCTGTATATCACAGTTCATAAAACAAAGACTAATACCAAGCCCCCCAAATCCTATATTCCGAGACTCAATTCTGCAATACTTTTATGCAGCACTTACATGGAGCATGTGCATTCTGCAGAGACGCACGCCTGCAGCAGGAGGGAAGGGTGGCAGCGCGCGGTCAGAAGCACAGTCTGTGGAAGCGTCGTAGAGTAGTAGGAGATTAGAAGGAAAAGGTTGAATGTGCTTGGAGGACGAGCAGCAACGTCAGGTGAAAAACACTGTAAGAGGAGACGAGAACAGCGAGATGATAGCAGAGATCCTGGCTGGATGCGGCCAATCACGACCATGGGAAGATGTGAAGAGCTTTGCACTGTTCACAGCAGCGTACACGGCACAGCTGTATCGGGGAAGGGAATGGGCCTGGCTGTGCAAGTGAGGGCAAATATGACACATAAAGCAAGAGAGACTTGTTCTGGGAAGACCTTTAGATTTCACAAGCAGTGTCTGCTAGTGAAGGACCTGTTGTGCCCTTGGCCAAGAGGGTGGCTGTTCGGCGAGGTTGAGCACGCTGGGGCTGTGTAGCTGAAGTCGGTGAAGCTGGGAAAGTACGTGCCAGCTGAGCACTGCTGCTGGCAGCAGGCTGGCAGGGCTGCTCAGGGACCTGAGCAGAGCCTCCGTTCTTCTCCAAGTCTCAAGCTATGGCAGCCAGAAGTAACTCCATGGTCCTTTTCAGACGGACAAACCTTGTGCTCGTCCCATGACCTTGCTAGAGCTGTGGAGCTGCAGCGGACTGCTGACAGCCGCTACTAACACATCTGCCTCACAGCTGGTGTTGCTCAGGCCGCATTGCCGTGCTAGCCAGAACCAAGAGCTTCTCTGTGGCCCATACTGCACCTTTCTACAAAAGACAGCATAAATTTGCCGTAAGTTTGTGGCTGTGCTTGCAGGACAACCCTGCAGCGCTTTAGTTTTCAATTAGTAAACTCTGGCACTGCTATAGCAGTCTGGTCACGGCTGCTTCCACGTCGGGTGAATTGAAAAATTCACCTGAGAAGCTGTGTACTTCCTTGGGTAATTGGCATTTTGAGAGCTTTACAGAGAAGGCAGTGGAGACGACATATCGTTATGAAAATAAAGACATCTGATACAATTTACATTTGGACCTCTGGTCTGTGCTTCGTAAGTGCAATTGTAAAGAATCTTTTTATTAATGATGTATAGAATGTTTTCTTTTTTTTTAATATACTGGCTGAACACATTAATCATGCTCCTTTAGGGATTTTTGCTATTTGGTGCATTCTGAATGCCCTTCAGAGAGAGGGAGGTTTGCAAGTGCGAAGTCTGACAAGGTTTGTGTGAGGGAATTGGCAATTTCTCCTTTCACTTCTCACTTTTTCTTTTTTCACTTTTATAACTGCTTGTATTAAGTTGAATGCTCCTTTCAGTGCAAATGAACTAAATGCCACCGGAAAAACAGAAAATGTGTCCTTTTTTACAAAATAAAGATGTTACCAGGACCTGGGCAAAACACAATCCTTGGCTTAATTGTTTGCATTTTGGCCAATACTTATGGGTCTTTAATACAAAAACCCCGTGTTTAAATTTGGATGTGCTCGTACAAATACCCAACATACAAAGTGGCCTGTGGAGCTGATGTTCCACCAAATGAAATGAAAACTCCTACTTTCGTGTTGCAATGTAACAGTTTGGTAGGTCTGGGCCTTGGCACCGGAGAGATCGCTCTTCTATCCTTGTTATGTTGCTGTGGGAACAATAACAGGTAGCCTTCAGATGACCTGCTTTTCTCCCCCTTTTCTCTACCCTCCCATTTTCCGTATATTTTAAAAGATGCTGAAACATTTCCTTGAAGACTGCAGTCCTAAAAATACCTAGGATATATCCTAATGATTATTGACCTTTTCAGTGTGCTTTAAACTGCCTTTTACTTAGGCAGTCAAGGGAGACCTTTGAGAGGAATCATATTCTTCACAATCTGCACCAAGATCTGATGGTAGCATTTTTATTCAAGTTGGGAAGCCTATCTGTACTTAACTTTCCACCAAACTCCTCTAGTTTACTAAATTTTCACTAGTTTTGCGTTAATTATTCTTGAACCTGAGATCTTGGAAGGTGGCAACTACATGGGAGAATACAAAATAGTTCCATAAGAGAACTTCTCAGAGGAAAATTTTGGCAGCAATTTGAGTAAATTATGGCAAAAATATCAATGGACTCTTCAGATATTTTCTAGAGGGATGTTATTTTTCTTCATAAAATAAGAGCTCATCATTTGCTCCTGAAATTAATAGTTCTGTTTTTATTTTTAGCATTCATAATTAGACATTAATTTGCTCTCTGAATGCTTACATTTCAAATTCTGCAATCATTCCCTTTTGAGCAAGTACTACTCTAAATCTCTGTGAGAAAAATTCATGACGATTAAGTACATTTGAAGTGTTACTACATCATCTGTGATGATTTACTTTTATGTTCACGCAGGGCACAGTCCCATCCATGGTGAACTCACTGTCAGACATAGATGACTGAAGAGGGATTCCAATCAAGGCTTCCACACAACGTCACGGCGCAGGTCTAACCCTCACAAGCTCCTAACAAACCTCTTCTTTCTACTTTTAAATACAACTTCTGCCATGTGCCTCAAGAATTGCTTAGAGTTGCCCCATATTTTCTTGTTATTTTTTCTCTCTTCTTCTCTTATATCCTTGCTTATCCGTCCTTCATGACTCCTCAGGAGAAGGACTACTGCACTGTTGAACACCTGTAATGCACCCTTCCCATCATGAGCACAGCCATAAAGAAACCTGATGTTGGAAGACTTTGAGCCGTCGGTTTTGTCTGCTCTGAAGAGAACATGCTAAAGTGTGGTGGCAGTAGCTGTCACTGGGAAGTCATTAAGTATATATCAACACAACAGCGGCATCGTTGATCTCTATATTTTGAATGCCATCTTTCATCAACCGAATATTGTGATGATTTGTGAAAAAGGCATACAGGAAACCAATTGTTTTCTGTTCATCTAGATGCGGTGCCTCATTTCCCAGAAATTAGCCTTCAGAACAGCCTGTCATCCAGGTGGCTGTATAGAAACATTTTCTAGTGTTATGGCATGTGCAACCAGTGAGATGATTAAGCTTGTGTTCTCTTTAGTCTACATTGTCCCAAAGGGTATATACATGCGGCGAGGGATTTACTTACAACATCTTCAACTGAGAAGTTGATTTTTGGCCCATTTAAACCTGTGACAAAACTGTCCTTTTGCAGAAATGCTGATAAAGAGAAGCAGTGTAGTACCTGGGGAAGGACAGCAAACTGCTGTGCACTTTTGTATTGCAGCAGCATTTTCCTGAAGTGTTTTGAACACTTTAGGACAATAAATAAAAGAAGTAGAGCTCATAGGTTGCCTTGTACCTTCATTATGAAGAGGGAAATAATGAGGACATCCCATATTCCAGGAGGCTGAACACATCAGATGTCAGGCTGACCTAATGATGTCCCTGATGTGGGCCACGCAAGAACCACTCTGTAACTGGCAACCGTCTCAGGTAGGAGTGCCTTCCACAAGGAAAGCGTTTCAGGGGAACGAGTTGCCCATCTTTCAGTGAATTACACTGCTTAGCCAACACATTTGCTCCTCACTGTAACGCTATTGTACAGTTTTCCATGCTGATTATTTTCTGTCTTTAAAGGAGGCTTTTATTTGTGTGTTAGTGGCCTGCATTTAATGTCTCTTCTGTGGCTGCGGTAAGAAATGTACATCCAGCTTTTATTTGCAACCAATTTAATTCTCAGGTTTCAGATCAAATGCTCTTGTTGTAGGGCTGAAACTCATCTAAATTATTAATAGAAAGTTTTTCACAGTAAGGAAATTGTCATAATCTAAGTGTCGGGAATCATATGTGTAAGTTTGCAAGCTTTATGGTAGAAAATATTTTCCTCCTAATCAGGATGTGGGTATACAAGCAAAGATAAATGAGCGGCCCAGCAAAAATCTCTGCTATTTTTCTAGGCAAACAATACAATACAGTGGTCAAATGGAAATTAATTTGTTAAATAGAATTCAGAGCAGGTTACTGGGTTACTGCAGCTGCTGGGGGCGGGGGGGTTAAGCTGACAAGGATCAAGATGGGTAGTTTATCTGCAGTTTGTATTCCAATTTGTCTAAATTTCTGAATAATTCTAATGTAATTCAGATGTGTAAGGCAATTAAATGTGACATTCCACAGCCAGATAGCACAGTCTGTGTAACATCAGTAGGTTTATAAATGCGCCCTAAAGCCTTTATAAGATTTGGTGTGTGGGATGTCCTTAGGATGGCCAGAGGCATGAATTGAATGTACTGTAAATAAACTATGGCATGGAAACTTCACTAGCGCCCAGAGAGGAGAGAAAATGCTGATAAATGTCAAAATGATAACATTTGAATGCACTGGGAAGCTTCTGCCTGACACACGTAGGGCTGGAGCAGAAAAAAATTGATTAATCCAGCCAGCACAGGGAGGGAGAAGCCTGACTCTGACACCGCCATTAATTATGAAAAAATTTGAGAGGTAAGCCAAGTTATGCTATATGGTTTTTTTATCTTTGTTCTCCATTTCCGAGGAGCTGCTGCCCTGGTGCCTGCTATGCACCAGGCTACGACATGAGGAGACCTGATGATTTTCTCAGGTTTGCCCTGTGAGCCTGTGGGAAAACTCGGAACTGATCTTCTCTCCTGATTTCCGAGCTCTATTACAGGCAGCCGGCTCAGTGATCATCATGGTAAATTCAACCGCAGCCTGGATCCTGAGGGTCTGGGAGGTACCCAGGTTTGGCTGCTGCTTTCTCCCGTGTTCTCTGATGTGTCTTATTTCCTTCTGCTTGTCGCTGTGTGATCCGAGGCTAGGCTCGTGTACCCCAAGACGTGAAATGTAAACATGCCTCTTTTCTTCTTGTGCTCTTGCCTTGTTTTTTACTTCTTTTTTTTTTTTCCTCCCCAGTATTCACAGATGTGCAGTCCCTTGCCTTATGCATGCCACAATTGTCAAAACCTGCTTGAACAGCCCATGGTACCTTTATCGCTGATGTAATGAGGAAATGTTGCTGTGTGCGGTACAACTAGTGCTACAGCATCTGTATAGTAACTGAGAGCCTTAAAGAAATCATCCTACATTTGTACTGGTGTAAATGGGAGCAAAATCTGACGGTCACCAGCCTCTGAAAGAGCTACCGAAAAAGACTTTGCTTGTTGCCATCTGTCAGCAATATTATAATCATGAGGCTTCTTCTAGACTCTTGCTAGTTAGCCACCTGATGAAGAGAGTGAGCATGCTCTGCAATGAAGTGGGTGCCTCTGGAAAGTCTTTCTCGGGTGACGGGTACTTGTTGCCTCATTAATAGCTGTACCAGTCCAGTGAAGTCCCTGCACAGTCCTGTCTCTTTGAAGCTTCCCTTTTGTTCTCCTGGAAGAGCTACTTCTTTCAACAGTTGTATGAAGCAGTATCCACTCAGCAGGAGAATATTAAAAGATTCAAAGCAATCCACAAGTATTGATGCCTGTCTAGTGTGGATGGCACTAATGGAAGATGGTCAGATATGTCAAGGTAGTTTGTGGCAAGAGTGATGCCTTTTTTGAACAGATCTCTTGCACAGGTTGGTAAACAGCAAGTATAAATTTAAACTAGAGAATGATAAGAAATGTTATACATGGAACATCAGTGCCTGTAGAAAGATGAGGTGGATCCCAGATGCTCTGTGGTAATTTCTGAGTACATTGAGACACTCGCTCCATCTCAGGTTGAGGGCTTTGAAAGGAGAAAGGACTGGCAAGAGAAAGGGATGGCTCACAGTAATGGACTTTCTGTAAATACCATAGGGCAGTCAGAAGTCAACGCCAGATCCTCTGGCTCTGAGGAGCTCTGGCTTTCATCTTCTGCTAAGCAACAACTACAGATGAGATCAGAGGAGATGGAGCGGTTTCCACAAAGGCTCTGTAGAGGCAGGAGGAGTTTCTTGGCAGCACAGAAGTGAAGTGTAGGCAGCCACATGCTTGTTGACAGAAATTATTCTAGCTGAGGTGGGTCTGCAAGAGAGGCGAACATGCATGTAGGTGATTAACTGTCTTTTTCAGACTTAAGCACTATACTTTCCCTCAGAAAGCTGAAAGTCCACCATATTCACTCTTGATCTTAGAGAAATGGACTATTTGAACTTCATCCAACGCACTCCTGTGCAATGTGCTCTAGGTGATCCTGCTCTAGCAGGGGGTGCTCTCCAGAGGTCCCTTCCAACCCCTAAGCAGATCTGTGAATCTGTATGCGTAGCTGTGCGATGTAGTGTGGCAGCCCAGGGACTGGACAACAAATAGGAGATTTTAGATTTCACATCCAAAGGGATAAAAAGCTAAGGATAAAAAAATTACATTTGGTAAAGCTAGGCAGGTAATGCAATACGCATGGCCTATGCAATTACAATCAAGAGACTATTATGTCAAGTACTGTATAATCAGGTAATAAGAGACAATCCATCCTTCATAAGTTTACAGGTTAAAAAGATAGAAGAATTATCCTTACTTTTCATAAGGATAATATACAAATGTTGGACAAATTAAGTATTTGGCAAGGCTTGGGAAATGTGTGTGTATTTTCATGAGTTGCAACTTAGGATGTTTGGGTGGCAGCAACACTTTCTCTCTAAACAAATCAGAAATTTAAAGCTCAAAACAGAATAGTCTTAGAAGTGAGAGACAAGTGGAGTTATGAGGAGTTCAAGCAAGATATCAAGTTTAATTGGTGTTGTCTAGAGTGCCAAAAAGTACATTTCATCTTCATCATCAATAGAGAATGAAAGAAAAGTAAAAGGCGGTCTAAACCTATTTTAAATAAAATACTTGTTCAGGGTCTTTGTGAAGTGTCACTTCACTGGATTTGTCGTGTTTCCAGACCTTGGCTTTCTGGGCTCTGAGATCTCAGTAATGAGCTGTTTACTGATGTTCTTTTCAATTAGACAATTTCTCCTTGGGTAACAAATATTCTTCTGTAAACTGATTTAGTCTCAGGATTTTTTTTTCCTTACTGACATAAGTCAGGTCATTGTAGGCAGGACTGACAGCTCTAGCAAAAATCCCATGTCACTGTAGCTTGCAAAACATGATTTCTTTCTCTTTAAAGAGAGGTGGCAGGGGGAAAGCCAAAATGAGAATGAAAGAAAATAGTCTGTGTTGCTAAAAGCCTCTCCCTGGGAATTTTTCAGAGTGTACCCTAAAGATCAGGGGACGCAGCAAACCTTGTGACTGGAATGTTTTACTGCATTTTGTGCTGACAGCCATCATCCTTGCTCTGCCTCCAGTCCCTTATCTACCCTGCAGCTTGTCAGGAAAATTCAAACTGGTCCAAAACAGCAAGATGCAAGTTCTCAACTCAGTTACATATTTTATCTGGGAAAAATATGAAAACCCACCTCTGTTTTACTGTACATGAGCACTAATGTCTTAGAAATCATTTGGCATTTTAATGTTTTCGATGTACAGATTCATTTTTAAATTTTCTTTCTTCCAGTTTCAGGTCTTGCCTTCCTCACCTTCAGCCTATTGTGGACTCTGAAAGCACAGGTAAGTGAGGATGAATCAGAAAAAAATGATTCAGTTCCTGTGCCAAGACTGGGCTTGAGAACTCAAGCTTTCATTCTTTATATGTTTCTAAAATTATACCATAAACACAAGGCCAAGATTCTTAAAATCTGCTAAAGCTACAATAGCTAACTCCTCACTATCTCGCTTGGATTAGGCATCTCATTTTAATGTAACTCTGGGCTTTGGGGATAAGAGTAATTCCCGCACTTGTGGAGGATAAAGACTGTGAGGTGCTGAAGGTCCACTGAAAGAAATTGTCAAATTACAGTCAAGTGAATCATAACCCCTGGTTTACCTCCCTGCCACAGATAATCCCACCGGAGTCAAAACTCATAATTTCTCACTTAGAAGTCCTCCTGCTGTTGTCCCCACCTCCTCAGGTGACTGGCACAGTAGCTTTCTTTCGGTGAGAGGTTGCATGCTCTCTGGCTATTCAGCATAGGGCTTCCTCTTCATACCACCCTACACAACTGGTGTCCAGACTGAGAGGCTTTCTACTGCAGGGAAAAAGCTAAATCAGGGCTTGACTGGGAGCCCACTGAAATTCATAACCCTTATGTGCTGACAATGCTTTTTATTCCTTGAGATCTGTTTTACGATGTCACATGTGAAGAACTGGAATAGGAAAGGATGCTGACTGGTGTTGACATTACAAATTTAATTAATTTGGGACTTGCTGCTGTTTCTCTTCTAAATCATAGAGCTGTCATTGCTCAGATAGGTATAGTAAATATTGCTGTGGTTCTGCAGCTCGTGTGTGTGTCTGCTCTGATTCATAAATTACAAAAAAAATCTAGATGGGTGGATAAATTTAAATATGAATTCATTAGAGATGATTTCAGAAAGAAGAATTGGAATGAAAAATCATGGAGTATTAATGTATATACATCAGCGATGGGCATGTTGCTGAGAAGGCATTTAACTCCCAACAGGGATCCTTTCCAATGGTTGCTTCTTGTATCAATCACAGTTTTGGCCCTTGCAGATAAAGATATTCTCCCTACTCTTTGATGTAGTAACTGCTTGCAGGGATGATCCTTGCCTCATCAGATAAGGAGCAGGGATGGGAGGGACCTTGTCACTTCCCACAAGTTTAGAATGTGGGACTGTCTGCGGGCTTGAGGACCTCCCCTCTGGCAGAAAGCACAGTGAACTTCTCTGCAGTGTGGGTGCTGCAGAAGCCTGGAGAAGGGAAAGCTCAGGGGGCTCCAAACAGCAGCCTTCCAAAACCTGCGGGGACGTTATCAGGGAGGCAGAGCCAGGCTCTTCACAGTGGTGCCTTAGACACCAAGCTGGTGCACAAGCAGATCTGGTGGGGCAAAAAGCTGTCTGAGTCAAAAAGCTGTCCATCCACTGATGGATGGTCACCAGCCGAGCCTTCTGCCCACCTCTATCGCAGATGAATACTCCTGGATCTCTCTGGGACTCTAACCTGTATAGCTAGCTGCAATTTAAGTCACACTTTTCAGGGCTTCAGCAAACTGACCTTTGACTTCTACCTGGCAGTAAAGATGACATGAGGATCCCTTTCCCATTGTGATTCCTAGAAAGGGTGGAGTTCTTATCTGCTCTGTCCTACTAATTACAGGTTAGTGGGGATTTGGCTTTGTGGGTATTTGGAGATGGTTTGTAAGTTACTTTAGAAAATAGGACTTTACAAGGTAAAATCCTCCTGAATCTGTTTGCACTTTGAAACCTAAATTGAAGACCTGTTTGTTAAAATTGCTTTACCGTGGGAAAATGTCATTTTAACTCTTTTGAGGCACTTAAGAGGCTATGGGCTTTTGTAGTTAAAGCTCAACATCAGTGTAGTTTGACATGAAAATGGTCAGTAGCTATTCATTAGAGACAGAATATATATATACACACTTCACTACTGTTGTAAAGTATCAGAGTATATTGCTCATACTTTGGCAAATTTTCGTGGTACATAATGAATCTACAGATAATGATACATCCTCACCAGCCACATCAAATGGACTTTGTTCAGCAGAGCACTTACATACACGTTCCTGAGGTCAAGTTTCTCCTCAAGCACTTACTACTTCATTTAGAAAACACATATAGAGGAATTAAGATAGACTGAGAAGTGATAGTTGTGGCTTTGTAAGGCAGACAGCCCTTGGATCCGAGTGTTGCAAAAGACCCTGCACTGGAAGTGGAGAAGAACTGCAGCAAAAGCTTTCTCATGTGAGGGGACTAAGAAAAAAGACACATTTTTCTGCAGAGTAAAAGTGTAAAACCAGCAAGTGAAAAGGACAAGACTGAACATCAGTAGAAGGGCGTTCTCTGCATAAGCAGTAAAACCTTTTGTTGCATGAGAATTCAAGTTATTATTTTTAGCTTCAGCTAAACAAAACCTCTCAATTACTAAAATAGCTTTGCTAATACACTCAAAAGAGAATACCAAAGAGAAAGCAGTGTGAGAGAGGAGCTGGAATGAAAGACAGGCTGTTAAGGAATGACTGTACTGCTAAAGGTGTTTTATAACAACGAGGTTTAAAATAAGACATGGAGGAAAGATTAGGAAAACAATTAAAGTCATCTGATAATGTTGATATAAGACCATGTAAACAGGAACATGCCAAGGTTTAATGCACAGAGATCAGCATGTCTGGCTGGTGGTCATTAGAAGCTGCTGCTTACACGGAGGATTGTTGTTAGACCCAAGGGACTTTTGAAAAGTCGCCTTAGCCCTTTTCTAAAAAGTGACATGGATCTCCGAGGCTGGAAATGGAACTTCTCTATGGCAGTTACAGTCTTAGAAAACCTGGTACTAAGGAGCTCTGTTCTCTTGATTTTGGGAGAGACATTAGACCCTATCAAACCTGCAAATGAAACCCTGTGCAGGACTTGAGAGCAGCATAGCTGAAAACAAATCCTCAAGCTTACCAGTGATGGAAGAAGAATACAAATCAACCCTACAGGGCTCAAGTCCATTATGAGCAAACCCAAAGCTCTTTGAGAACATCCAGATGCTACTGTGTAAGTGCTGAAGAAGTTCTGGACCACACAAAAGAGAAGTCTATGAAATATACTTGCTTTTCAAATGCACTGATTTCCAGGAGACGAGCTCCTATTCTGAAAATAGGAGCCTGGCATTTTTTGCATTAAAATGCAAACCTTTAAATTAGGCTATATAAAAATACATTTTGTTTGACTAAGGCTTTTCTTACCGATGTATCTGACCAATTGCCTACATTTATTGTGAATTTCAGTCCTGCGAGCATCACACATGCAGTTGCGCTAATCTCTGTAGTTGTCTCCTTTCCTTGTACTGCTTTTTTTGTACGGTGGGTTTGAACAACTCAGTGTTCATATGAAAATATTCTGGTGTTCAGCAGTAGAAAGGTGAGGAGGGTGTTCCTTTTCCTAAGAGAATCAGAAACAGCTGAAGTGCTGAAGGGTATGTCTTCAAAGGAAAAACTGAAAGGACTACATCTGCACAATCTGAGCAATTTTAAGGAGAGATATCATAATAGTCTGTAAGGATTACAAGGTTGTAAACGTGAATGGGGGATAAGAGTTTTATAGGAAAGTCCAAAGGATGTCAATTAGTATTTTAAAATTAAACAAGGGGAAATTAATTTAAGTAGCTGTATAATCATGCTCTGTGATGGAGGGTGGAGTGGAAATTCTTTTTAATTAAAAGTGCTGGAAGGGGAAAGGATTAGTTTGATAAATTTTCTAGTTTGGGAGAAGAAGTTAGAAACTGTTGAATTCAAACCTACTTATTCTGTGGCTTGCCATGATTTAAACTTACAAATGTTAGCTATTTCTAGTCTTCTAAAAAGTCTAAAAGAAGAGTTTAAAAAGAAATGTGTTATTCAAAATTATTGAGATTTTGAGCTTTTTTAAGCCTTAATGTGGAGACAGAAAACTATTTCGAATCTCAAAAAAATGCATTTGCTTTTCATGATTTCGTAATACCTATGCACCATTGTTCCTAGTGAGTTGTATCCTATTTCCCTGGTATCTTTTTTGTATTCTTATCGGTTTTAATATGTGATTTGATATACCTCACTCTGATCTCTTTTCAGCCCCCTTTGTTTTTCCCTGATCAGTGTTCTGTGTCATGTACATTTTACTTTCAGTTTTTATTCATTAAAATGACATATCTCATCTTCTGCTTCACTGCACTGTTGAGGACTTGCCACTTCTTTTCCTTGCCCTCACTGTTCTTACTCATGACAAACGAAATAATTAATCAGAGCAAAAATCCTGCTATAGGTACCTACAAACCCTGCATATAGAATTTGACTACTTCAGACGTCACTTGGAAGTGAGGTTTTGTGGCAGTCTGGGGACACCTTAACATTTTTATAATGGTTAAGAGAAAATTGGAGATTTATGTCCTTGGGAAAAGTATTTCAAGGCAAACTCTCAGCCACTGCAGTGGAGGGGTCTGCAGCACTTTTCTTTCACTGAAGATCTGTTCTGTTGCATTTCTGAAGTCACTTGTCATTAAATGAACATTAGGAGTAGAGTAAAATTCATCAGACCACAGCTGCTTGAATGAAAAATGGAAGCAAGCTGTTCTGAGGAGGTTTTAGATGCTGCTCTTTGTCGGAAATGTCCTACAGTAGGTAAGTGCTCTGAGGAAGGCTGCGGCAGACAGGTCTACCACTCCTTTCACCTGGGTCAAAGCATATCTTCTGAACAAAGTATTATTGATTTGCTCTACTTTGTTTATCTTTCAACCAGGATCAATCTCTTAAAACCTTGGTGACTATTAAATCTATACTTGTGTCAAACAGGTTGTCTGGTGGCACAACAGAGCCCTCCTAAAGTCACAGTGCACCACGATGAGTCTGGAGAGACCAAGTGAAGAGAAGTGGAGAATCAGTTTAAAATATCTCCAATGACATACTCAAAAAACCTTCTCCATGACAGGATTTTCTGAATTATTTTCTTCCAGTGTAAAAACTGAAGGTAAGCAATTAAGGCACCACCACAAAGAAAATTTAAATCTACTGTGAAAACATCTAGTATCTTTCTAGCCTTATGCCTCAGGGCTCTCTCTGTGGTTGTCTCAAGAAATCTAAACTGCTATCACCAAATAAAAAAAAAAGGAGGAAATCTTTATTATAGTCTTTCAAAGTTCTTTTTGTTTTGAAAAACTAAACCAAACCACAGTTAAACTCATAAATCTGAGAAAATTTAGGTGAATTATTTAAACTTTTTTTTATGTTCTTAAAAAAATTTTCAAGCTTACCATCAGTTTTTCTGACTAAGGAGAAATTAAAACTAACATGTTACAGCTGAAGAACTTTTATATCCATTTTGGTTGATTCAGCTGAAATTTGTTACAGGGTTACATATTGTTCTGTAACAGAATTCATCACAGAAAAATGTTACAAGATTATAGGCTATTTTACAAGGAAAACCCAGTACTAATTGGGTGAAAAGACTGGTTTCAATCTACATATTACTGCATGTAAACTGGGAAAAAGAGTTAAGTGAAGCATTGAAGCAGACTTTGAAACTACAGTAGTATGAAAGAATAGAACAGGATATTAAATAATCAGATATATAATATATAGCAGAAACTTAAATTTGTGTGATTGCCAAAATAGCAATTTAGTGTGAAATAATGGAGAAAATTATAAAAGGATTAGTCTGATACTGTGTTCCAGCTCATAAATGTCATGATTTATGGTTCCATAGCTTACACATTTTCTTAGTGAGAGAACAGTTAATTTTCATCTCTTACATCCAAATACTGGTATTCATTGACCAAAGAAATGAATGTCTTGCCTTAAAGGCTGTTTGCATTTTATACACCTGAATGAGTCAACAGTGAGGTTTTTTCACATCTGTTTTCTATCTTAGTGCTTTGAAGGGGAAATAACAGCTTTTCTGTATCTCCACATCTACTTACTGCAGGTCAGATTCTGTCATAAGAAGGAACTGGCCTTTGGAAACTTTATTCTATGTGTTTTTAATGTACTTTACGGAATTATTTGTGGCATGACCTGCCACTCACAGTCACTCTGAGCAAGTATGGCAGCATAAAAGCACAGGGTGTGTTATAGCTTCTGTACTGAAATCAGCCTCACTCTAGAGCCATGTTGTGCCTTACCTGTGTGATATTATTAGCTATTGTTGTTCTCCTCAGTGCTGCTACAGTTCTCGGAGGAACTGTAGAGACTTGATGCCAGATCTTCCAAATAGCACAGCAAGTGCTTGCACACATCAATAATGGTCAAATTTTTATATTATCCATGAGGAATACAGAGAAATTGTTGGTGCCAAATGCACTGAATCTGTGGCCTCATGATTTAAGATACTTATGTAGGATGCAAGCAGTTCTATAGTCCTGGTTCATAGTTACTTTCCAGGTGACTGCCTCCAGAGAACTGGCAGAAAATATGTATTTTCTTAACAAGTGTTGAATGGGAGGTCATTATTTTAGCTTTATAAGGAACTAGTTTAGACTTCCACAGTGATCTCACTGATTACTACCACGTACTGCACTAAGGTCTTTCCCCGTACATTAGCTGGTAAGAATCAATATTTCAAGTATAGGATATGTGTTCCAGGGACATGACTTAGAAGAATTATTAAATATTTATTGCTGTATTCTGCCTCTTACCAAGCAGTGATACTGAAGCCAGGAAAGAAATCCACAGGATTTCCCTTTCTCTCTTTTTTGTTTTTCTCCTCCTTTTGCTCTTGTCCGTCTACCGCTATCCAAGCTGTACATCCTTCATGGCGAAACTGTGAGAAACAGAAAACTCGATGGAGGAAATACAAAAGGTGCAGGTAAAACTACGGCTTCTCAGAGCCCAGGGTGAAATTCTCATAGGCTACAGAAGGCCAGAGTTTTCTTAAGCTTTAGAATAATCTCTTTGTTAGAAATACCAAGCTACGTATGACAAAGGGGCAACTGTGGACCTGAAGATTGTGTCAAGGATGTGTGTAGTGGAGGAAGAGTTTAAGTCACAAGTTTTCAAGTAGCATTCAGTTTTCTTTTCAGTGTGCAGAGCCCTGCTTAGTGAATTCAAGCCTGTTGGTAAACTTTGTTTTCCTTGTTTACTTGTCTCAGGTTCTTCTGCACCAAGGGACCACGGACTGAGAACCAGTGCTCTCTGTTCAGGAGCTTTCCTCATTAACTTTTGCTGAACTGATGCCACCCAGAGCAATCCCATGTTCTATTGTGCAGGGTATGTTTCAGTGCAGGAAAAAAACCAACCCCAACATATCTCCACTGGTGTCTTTTATTAAGTAATGCAAAATACAGTATTAATTATGACACTGCATGCATTTTAGACAATATAAATGCAAGCCTACAGAAAATGTGACAAAGAAACCCTCAATTACTTTTGAGGTAGTATACAAGGAAAAATAGGAAAGCAGAAACACAGTGGATTAAAAGAACAAAATATTAGTATCACTTTGTGCATACATTAGTCACTCATAAATACATTTGTATGAAATAAGATACAATTCCATTCTTGTTAAAAAATATACTTCTTCAGATTCACCATTCTTGTTTGTTTTGTTTTCACATGACATTTTATGGTATTTTATCAGGTGGATTTATTTTTTATCACCGCCGTCATGATTTTACCCTTTCCTCCAAGAGTTTAGGCACAGATGGCCTCATGCACAAAAATAAATAAGAAACCTGCTTGAAGGGAAAAGAATTCTGCTCAAATAGCTTAGGATAGTCTAATAAATACCATTTTGTTTATAAAAATATTTCAGGTTTATAAAAGAGGGGAGGGGATTGTCTCCCACGTGGAAAGGATGTTAAGTGAAAAGTGCTGTTTAACATTTTTGAAGAGCTTTTGTTTTAAACATATAGTACCATTATGAATATATATTTTATAATAATTCTGTTTCTTAGAACCTTACTGTTCACTAGAAGTATCAAATACTGTTTGCTTCCTTTTGTTTGTTGTCTTATTGCCGTTTTGGAAGATGCCTAGTTCAGAAGGGTTCCGTATAATTGTGCTTTTGTAAGGCTGTCCTTCCGACTCAAACCAGTACTCCCAGTCCGTTGAAACTGCTGCTGTTTGCTGTGAACACCCGAATGGCTTCCTTGCTCCATGGAAGACTGGTGGATTTCTGAAGCCTCCATTGAACTCTGATTGAGGGACTCTGCTGAACTGTTGGGGCTCACGTCCACATATTCTCTTTTCAGGACCGGGCTATTTTCGATGTTTTTGCTACTGCATAACTGGACGGTGATCCTTTCATTTTTTTGGTCTCTTGATTCTTTTGTTTTGTAAGTGGGCATTTTGTCCTGTTTACAGCTAGTGCTGATGTCAATATTCAGGCCACTGTCTGTTCTCAGGAAGCAAGAATCCACAAGTCTGCTTTGGCAGATATCGTCTCCTTCTGAGCAGCTGTCTGCTTTGTAACTAGCATAGATGGGGCTTGTTCGACTGTCTCCCTTCTTAATAGGGCTGCTGTAGTACTGCTCTGAAAAACTACAGGGAGACAGCCTGTCCGTGTTCCTGTAAGAGTACGCACCAATGTCCTCCACGCTCAGTTGCCTCCATCGCCCAGGCAAGTCTTCTTCTGAAAGTTGGGTGCTCCTGCATTCATTCCTCATTTTCTGATTTGCTAAAGCCTGCTGTGGTGTTATGGCTGAGAAATGAAAAGGCTCGTTTGCATAAGGAGGCAGAGTCCTAGTAAAAGTGGGCGAGTTCTCATTGTCGTCGGCAAGCTCCATGTGCTGTGCAGGTTTGGCCTTGGCAAACCTAGGACTTCCCTGATGCTCGTAACCTGCAGGTGACTTTCTTTCAAACAGTTCGTCTCGGTTGCTCATGTAGATTGCTTGCTGAGAGGCTGTCAGAGTGTTGGCTTGGGCGTTCTCCTTCTCCTCGGATGTGACGCTGAAGCTGGAATAGGAGCTGGAGGTTGGCAGAGAGGTAATGTACTCTGGGAAGGCTTCATGAGAGAAGCTGGAATGGAAACCGTCTTCTTCGACGGTGCTGTCCGTGGAGTTCTGGGACCGCAAGAACCCCACGTCTTTCACTTGCGTGTCCACACTCTGCCTCCTCTCCCTCCTCCTCTCCTCGGGGCAGTAAAGGGCGGTGTCGCTGCAGTAGATGTCCGACTTGTACTGGGGCCTTTGTCCGAGTTTTCCAGCAGAGTCCTGAAAATTGAGATCCCTTGTAGATGGGCTTGACAAGTGTGAAGACAAGCTGTTGGGATCTGGTTTTTCCAGTACTTTGGCAATGACACAAGTGGGTATGGTATCAGCGTAAGATGTGTGGCACAAGGGGACAGAAAGGCTGCACCCGTGTTTTTCCAGATGGATGCTGACTCGTTCCTGAAAGTCAGATGGCAACTGTAACATAAAGAGATGGCAAAGGGGACAGGAGAAAAGGGTGCATGTTAAAACCGGTGTCTGCTTGGGCTTATCAAATTACTTTCATTTATTAACATTTGGAAATCTTCATCTGCTTCCCCTCATGGAAAACACTGAAACTTTTTCCTTCCAAGATAATTCAGGTTGGATAGGAATGGTGTAAAAAAAGTAGTAAACAATGATCTTTAAAAAGCAGGTAGAGAATTACAGCCTACAGTAACACCTTCCAGGCTGCCTGCATGTCTGTGCCTTGCAGTTGGGGTGGGGTGGGGCGGTGCAGAGGTCTCTGCTGGGATGAGGAAAGAGGAGGAAGAGATCAGATCTATTCTGTTTTTCTTTTGCCTCTCTTAGAGCTCCCAGCCCGGTGCCAAACTGGCTCCTGCCCTTCACCGTCACATTTGATAAACAATGGTCTTTGAAGCGGCAGGAAAGTTGGTCTCACCGACACTTAAAGCAATGGTACTGGCTGCTGGGACAGGAGTGTTCCTGTGCTGGGAAGAAGCAAATCAAAGCGGCGACCTTGCCCCAGCATTCAGACGCTGCTTGTCAGACCAACCATCCCTATAAGCCTCAACATGCGCCCCTCTTCCAGCAGCCGCTACCTGACCACTTTCCTGGTTTCTTACAACCCTGGCAGAAATAAGAGCTAAGACCTGAATTTAAATTATGATTCCTGTGACAGACTAGTCAGAATTAATCAATATGTCTGTTAAGCATCAGAGATCATGTAGTTTTTGGAGAAGTCAGGATCAGCTCTGTGGATGATGGTTCCACCTGCCATTCTATCATGTGGACCAGAAGAGACTGGGAGCCCTCATTCCTTGGTGCAGCTCAAAAGCCTGGTAGGTAATGCCTCCACAGCTATCACCAAGCAACCTTACCAGTCAAGTTTTGTCTGCATGGCTCATTTCAGATCTCCAGCACTGATCAGAAAGGGATATGAGTGTGCTGCATGACAGTTCCAGTTTCTTACTGGAAATCAGAAGAACTCACGTTAGAACTAAGTTTTGAGTTTGTGACTGTGACAGCTCCTTTGATAGGTCATGTTGATTTACACCACTTAAGAATTTAGTCCCTGAATGCTTGGCTGAACTCTGATTTACTCAGCACTTTCTTTTTATAACTAGAAATCAAGTTCCTCTTTACCACATAATCATAGGTCACCCTTATAACCCTAACGACCACATTCCCTCCTTAATTTTGATTCTCTAAAGGAAAGAACCCTACAAATACTGAGGTGGTTCCCCCCACCCCCCTTCATTTTAGGCAAGAGGAATTTAAGGTGCTTGAGCCTTTTAGTGATCTCACATCGTATAAGATATGGAGTTCCTCTTTTAGCTTCACTGGGAAGTTTTCAAAGTTGGTTTAGTCCCCAAAACTTAATGTATACAAAACATGGCATGTTGTGAAATGGCATTCTTGTTAATGTGGAGTAGGATGAGTGTTTTTTCAACCAACAGACCTTCCAGGATATTTTGGATTACTCATTATGTTGTTAATCAGCTCATATGTCTTCCATTGGAAATAAAGAGTGTGATATTGCCAATCTGCCGGCGGACAGCAATATTAGTCATAGTAAGCACAGAGGCAGCAAAGATTGAATAAACAGGTTGTAAAATAAGGCTGCTGTAAATTGCCACAAAACTGAGGAAAAGGATTACAGTTAATTTAATGTGAAACTGCTATATGGGGCAGCTATTATTTTAGTATCCTGTAAGACCACTGTTTGATCTATTTTATATACATTATTTAGATTATGAAATGCTTTTTAAAAAAAGAACATTACTTTCTGAGCGTTGCACTGGAAACGGGAATTACTAGAATGATATTGCTGTCACATTACTATATTGTACTATAGTTTAGGCTTCTGGATTATATACAATACTTTGTCAAGCAATATTTACATTTGTAAGGAATTTATTGGCTGTGACAGCACATTCCCACTTGCTAAATTAGTAAATACTTGGACTTACTAGTGGAGACTGTGCCTATTTAACTGAGTGTATGACAGTCTGGAAAATTGTGGGGAGGTCCCACATTTGTGATAGTTTTCTGCATGGGAATCGCTAAGTACTTTTAAGGTTCTAATTCTTGCTAACAGGTAGGGTGCTTTCAGGTGTAACTGGTGTCATAATTCCTGGATATGAATTGCTAAGGGAAGTCGGTTACTAGGGAAAAGTAACAGGACCAAGATAATGGTTAATTTGGAAGTTCTGTCTCCCTTCCAGAGAATCATTGCTCATTTGACAGAAGAGTCTTCTTCTGTCCTTATTTACCAGGGTGGTTTAGTGCTCTGAAGTTGTCTGGTGGGTTAGAAATGCTTTATACATTCCATATTCAATTTTGCATTATTCTGTTGCAGAGTTGCACAAGAGAGACTGTTTGGGGGGACATTAGCCTCATGGGACTGATGAAGGGAAGGTTTTTCGCTGAGACCTTCACCAAAGCGATAGATGTGAGGAAGGTGCTATTGCTTTGTGGAGGGCCTGCATCCCTAAAGACAGTCTTATTCACTGAGATAATATTTACCTCCCCTTTAAGGAGTCTGTTTCTCAAGCCTAGTTTCCTTGGAAGCAAGGATTATTAATTAAAGTTTACACCTTGGAAATCAATCATTCAATGCTGTGGTTGCTTTAGAAAAAGATATTTGTTCTGTCAGTCCATTTTAAAATTCAGGTTTAGAAATTAGCTGGACTGGAAAATAGCTTCAGGAGGAAAATTGATTATATCAATCTCTGATGCCTGCAGCTTGTCATTTCCCTGCTCTCACCCTCCCTGTTCCTCCCCAGCGTTTTGCAGTTCAGAGTCCTCAGCACCTAGGTTTTGCTAAAACCTTTGTTCTTCATGTGATTAGGACAGGCCTGTTCCGTTGGATAGCAGAGGTTCTGGGGAAGAGAGTACCTCCCAGTCCCACCCCTGGCTGTGGTTTTGTCAGCACTCCCTCAGCTGCAGGGAATACCAGCAGGTTCACAAGCCCCCCTGTTGTTCAAAGGATGGGGAGGGGTGGGGGGATGGAGAGGAATCAAAGCCTTAAGGGCAAACAAGTTTGGGTATTGATACATGTAAAATAACCTATTTTCCGTAAAATATGTATTTCTTCGAATGTTCACCAAGTTCAGTCACATTACCTCCGAAAGCTTATGTGCCCTGTCGTAATTCTTGCTGCACTGGAGCAACTGAGCAGCTAAATTGCAGTCCTTCCTATAGAGCTCCTAGAAAAACAAAAAATAACCTGGTTTTTAAAGTTTGCAAATAGCTTGTGGCTTTCAGCCTCTCTCCCATGCCTGAGCAATCTTTTAAAAATTGACTTTGGGAAAATTTGGAGCATACTTTTAAAATAGAGTAAGATTCCTCGTTTCTTCCATGGTACTGAGATGTTTGCCTTTTTGCTCCGTGAGGGCTGATAAAATCAGGAAAAAGAAAATTTCGAGAACTGTGACTACAGAACAGTAATCTGCATTTCAAAAGGTGGATACTTACCGTTAGGAACTGGGCTTTATACTGTTAACATGCATGGCACTATGAAGGCTAAAATAAACACAATCTTTTAAAAAAAAGAAAATTTAAGAACAGACAAATTTTAGAGTGTTATTCAGATCAGCACTAAGATACTACTTTAGAAAATGCTTAGATTATCTTATGAGACTGTGGGAGAAATTCATTGTGGAAACGTACGCTGTGTTGTTTTTTAGAAAGAAGGCCTTTGTCTCCTTATGAACTTTCTTTCTGGTTCCTGGCTCCTTCCGTATTTTGCAGAATGCAGCTATACAAATATATTAAATCTCACTGCAAATGTTTGATGATGCAGAACAGGATATTTTTACTGGGTGAGAAATTACCATGAGAATTCCACACAGGGAAAAAGAGAATTTAAACAAGCCGCTTATACTGGTTTTGATTTGAATGGCTCCCACAGCCTTTCTAATGGCAAAATTCAGTACATAGGTTTGCCCTTCATCTAAATTTAATTTAGCACACATGGCTGTAGCTATATCCCTCAAGCAATATCTTTGGGTCCCTGGAAGTAAGAGTTGTATGTTGCACCTCCTGATGTAAGTGCCAGGAAAAACAAAGCTGGCTTCAGAAGTTGGCTTTATTATAGGTGGGCATAGATGAGACAGGCAAAGCATAGAGGTACTACGGACACTAGGCTGGGTTAACCTGTAAAAATTACAAAATGTTTATAGAGAAAAGGTATTTAACACCGAAATTAATTACATTTTCTCTGGCGCTAATGCTATAATTTTATTGCATGCAGATTTTTGCTGTTCCACTTGTTCTTTTAAAAACTGATAAAGAAATTTTCTATGGAAAGATGGAAATTCCCTCTGTTTTGAAACACCGTTTCAAAGGTACTCTGTAATAATAGGTGCAACATGATGTTCCTGGGAATCTGTGAGGCATGGGGGTAATAAATGCAGTTTTCCTTTGATCCTTAGTTCATTATGTCTTTGTATTCAAGGGCCTTTAGATACTCTAGATTTGGTGGTGGTGGGGGTGGGTTGTGTCTGTATGAGCTTTTATGCATGCCTTAAATGTACTGGGGAAATACGTTCATTTATGTAGGTCTTAAATTTTATATTAGTACATGCAATTTTTATTTCAGAAAACAGATGCAAACAGTAAGAATCCAAAAATTATTTAGAAGCAAAATCTGTTGCATGTGCACGTGATTCTGACATGTTACCTGCACGTTAAACACACAGTATATTGCTGCACAATGTGTAGTACAGACAAGTACTCCAAGTCCCATTAGTAATGCCCGTGGCATTACTAGGCACGCAAAAATGAAATCACTCCAAAATCTAATCCTTTCTTCAAAAGCTGTGTGCCTCTGTTTCTGTGAAGCGGTTGTCATGGAGAGTACAGAAGGAATTTCTGATGCTTTATTTTTAGCAGCTTTAAAAATTACTACAGAAAAATGACATGTGAGTTAAATGCGCCACGTGTACTTTATTCTCAGCGTACTGGGACATGGGGTGCAACTGGAGTGACTTTCTGTCCTTTAGTGTTTATCTGAATGGAAACTGGCCACATCTGTGGCAACTAGAACAATATTTGGCAATTAATGCCAAAGGTATTTCCCATAGTCTAAAACACATTTTTGCATCAAAAGCATCATTTTACATATCTGCTAGAAGGGCATGGGGAAATATAATTGAAGGAAGAAATATTGGCAGGACAAAAACATGTTCTCCCCACATAGGATTCTTTAGTTTCTGTCTCTACTTATGAGGTATAATATTAATGTCTCTACTTACACTGTCTCTACTTATGAGGTATGACATTAATGGTTTGTTTCATAGTTCTTTATTTTAAAATTTGCAGTTTAACCTTTGCTTTCATTACTGAAGACATATAAATAAGGGCAGAGTTTTGCCTGGGAATCAACCTCAAGTATGAAGAAGTGGTACTGTTATTTGAGGCTTCTGGACCATACTCTAATGTTCAGAGCAGTGCAGAATAATTCTTGGAAGACGAGCACTTTGTACTGCAGTCCAGTCTAAGATACCTTTTCAAACCTATGAATATTGAAAACACTTCTTCAAATGTGGGCTCAAATCTGACTCCATGAAGTAGTGTAAATGCTTAAGTAAAATCTTATTGGGATAGTTTCACTATCTTTTCCCCCTCTATATAACATCTGAAATAACTCCACTGATTGCAGCTGAATTCGTACCTGTGCTTCTAAAGCCTAAAAGTAGTGCATTGCATTTACCACGTTCTGTTAGTTAGTGCTGTTAGACTTGTGAAGTAACTGCTGTTTCAACACAATTTCTATAAAAGTAAAGGGTCAGATTGTGAACTCTTTGTTTCCGTTGGAAAGCTATTAATTGCATAGGCACAATTCAAGTCACCAGGCATATTAATGGGATTAATGTTCCCTGCTATGATAAAGAGTTCATATGAAATATGGGAAGATTGAATGTAAGATGCTGAAAAATAAGTGCTAACAGAAACATGTCTTCTGTAGATGAATTTTTTTTAACTGTCTAAGGAATGGCACAATAATGAACTAAACGCCTGCAATCTTCCTTTCTTTGCTGTCTTTTCAGGTTTGTACCTGGAAGGATTTCATGAGCTTGGTTGCCAGCTGCAGTACGCATGCCAGCTTTCAGCAGTGTTTAATGCTGAGGTGACAATCACCTTAACGCAGGGTGACAATCACCAGAGATGTTCCCTGTTTCATGCCGCACAGAGACAGGTAAGTTGTTACAGATGAACCACAGCAGGGGAAAACCTGGCTCCTGCTCCACGCAATGATCGGAGCGACCAGACTGGGTCAATCCCACCTCCTGCTAGCAGAGCTCCCTTGTGCTAGGCATCCCATTTCAGTGAGCAAAGCCTGAAAGATCAGAGGAACTGCAGGAAATGTAGGGCTCTACGCTGTGCCTAAAATCCTTACGATGAAGCCTCATTCCAGACCTGTGTCCTCTGAGCGTGTGCGTCCACCAGTTACTGTACTAGACTGAAACCAATGGCAAAATCAGTGTGGGAATATTGCCATTTCTTAGAATATTTTAAAATCAGTTTCAGGTTAGACATATGCGAAAAAATATACCTATGAAAAGTCTCACTCCAACCCCATAGCTTAAGGAGAGCTGAATTTACAAAATGATGGGAATATCAAACATGAGTTTTAACTGTTGAGGTGGCTAGTTACATTTTATGTAAACAATGAGAAATTATTCTATAATTCCATGGGAAGTGCATGGCGTAATTTATTTCTGAATATAATCTCAAGATGTATCCGTAATTAAATACTTACATTGTCTTCTGACAACTTATCTATTGTCACCTTGGCCTCTATTAAGTGATTATTGAGTGCAATTATTTCATGGCTCAAAGCCCGTTTTTCCTCTTCATAATGTTGACCCTGTGTAGAAAATGGAGCAGTCAGTATTTTTTCTACTGTCAGAATATTTCAGAAAAAGGCCCAAAGGTTGATGTCATTCTCAAATCCAGGGAAAACCACATCAGACCAATATTTCTTTCTCTTTTTTTCTTTTTTCCTTATTTTTTGATATTTTCAATCAGCAGATGAGGCAATGTACTTTGAAAGTATGGAGGTCAAACTGAGGTCACGTAAGGAACCTTCGCAAAAGGCTCTAGCTAGCCTGTGCAGAAGCATTGGACCGAGCACCAGCTATTCGTTCTTCATCACAAGGCAGGATTTCTAACCTGGAAGGGACTTGGCTGCTCTTGGCTTTTGCTACAAGAATGTTTCGCTTATGCCATTAGCTCCCATTCTCATCAGGGAGGAAGAACAATATTTAAAAAGGAAAATAGCCATGTTTGAGCCAATTTCTTTTTAGCTGTTGACTGTGCTGGCTGCTTTAAAAGCCCTGAATGAGGTTGTGCATTTCTCAAGAAGAATGTTTGCCTGATTGCAAGGTTAACACTCATTAGCAGAATGTGACCCACTGTGGGATAACAGGAAAATAGTCTGATTCAAACTTCTTGCTGCCCGCTAATTTAATCTTGTTACCAGTAGGCTGAAACTTTATTATGAATGCAAAGAAATCAGCGGGAGAAGTAAGGTGCCACTGACCCTTCCCATATTGTGTCCCATTTTCATATCGCAGTGTTTATTGCACCACCTCATATATAAAAAATCATTCAGTAGCAATCATTTATAACCCTGCCTCCAGCCTTTATGTTAGTATTAAAAAGTATGGGAGCTTCTGAATGCCCTAGCTGAGATCAAGGCATCTTCCTTTTGCTCAGAGCTGTACCAGACACGATAACAAGAAGGGTGCCAATTATCTGGAAGAATGTTTTAGAAAACAACATTGTAATAAGAACAGAAAGTAGGGTAAACTTTAATGTACATAGGTTTTGTTTTGTGAACTCAGTCCAGTGACCAATTCAGAATCTCACTTCCCATTCTAAAACTGTTGCAGTAATTTGTGAAGGACTTCCTCCAGCAGGTTGATTGTATTAGCTACTGAAATTTCCCAAACGACATATTGCAGGGTCACACAAAAATCTTCCATCAATACACAGTCAGCATTGTCAGCTAATTGACAGCAATGGGACTTGTGTGTTTTGAAGTCCGAATGAATATCAAGGTTAATTATCCAGCTGCAAAGCACCAGGCTGTATTAAGGAAGGGTGATTAAATTGGAATGGCAACTCTCATCCTGAATTGCAGCTTAAAGAAAAACGCCTTCTCAAATGGTCTAAGCAAACCAATGGCTTGCTTTAAACAGATTGTGTTTAAGCAGGTATGATTGTGAAGGTCTGGACTGGCCTGTTTTAATGTCAGCTTTTCTACGGATCATCTGTTCCCTGCTGTTGCAAGACCTCCATCCTGACAGCCTAGCTGTGCCTGGAGGCTGGTTCAGGCTCGACACCTCTGCCGTCATCATTCCCACCAAGCAGGTGCTCCTGCTAGCTGCCTGGGGACTATATCGTGGGAAGCCAAAGTGTAGCTTTGAGAGCTTGCAAGAGCTCCAACCTCACTGCTCTTAACAAGACATACCATCTTAGGGGCTGTGTGTATTAATTAGGCAGATTGATGTTTTTTTATACGAGGCCCATAATTCTCATTCATTTTATTGTGAACTGAAGAGCTAGGCACTTTCTAAACCTCCTGGACATCTGTGTACCTCTAGAAATCTGTCTCCTTTGAGAGTATGACTGAAAATTACATTTTCAAAGGTATTTAGCTGTGTAATGAAGTAGACAGGTGACAACCTATGTACCTGTGAAAAATGTGTCCCCTCAATTTTCTAAAGTTATTTCATACCCTGAAAAGATCCAGATTCACTGAGTACAGACTTAATCTCCCAAATAACCATTTGTATTGAAGATTTTATCAATCCTTCTAAGACAAGTTGTCATCAATATATTTTAGAGTTCAGGAAACATCATCTGGTCAAGGATTTATAGTCCTCAGCACAGAAAGGAGCTCATAAAAGGGCAGCAGATTCAGGCTTTGGAAGCAGTACTTTCCATTGCATTGAGTAATACTGAACATGACTGCATTATGGTTTGTTTTTATTTCAGTTATGATAACTTTTGGGCCGATATTTTCCAGACTTTGTATTTGACCAAGTGTGACTTTAAAAAATATTTTATATTTGCTGAACTGTAAAATTTGCCTCAGTCCAAAATTGTACTATACAGGTCAGCAGATAGACACCAAAGTCATAAAACCTCAGCAGTGCTGTGGAGGAGGGGGAACAAGAAAGAAAGGTCAGTCCCAGTCTTCACCAGTATATATTGGCATCTTTCTCTTGAAATCACTGTTGTTGACATGAGCAAAGAGCCTGTCCCACTGTGGCAAGATGAGGTAGCCTAAGGGTGGACAGGACCCTGAAAGGCTTTGGTGTATTGACCACATACTGTGTGACCATCTTTGAAAGTTAAGGGCTTCAGCCAGATGTTATTGTGGTTCAGTGGTGGCAAGAGCAGGACAGAGGCCTAATCCTGACACCACCTTGGGGGAAATGATGCAGCTGGAAAAGATGGCATGGTAGTGCTGGATCACTGCATTAAAATGATCGCTGCTTACTGAGGACTGCAACTTTGAGCTCTCCAATTGCAGTCAGTCAATCATATTTTCAGCATCAGATGTCTGAGAAGGATGAAAGGAGGACAGGAATCACAATATCGGTGGTATGATTGCAAATTACAAATAGAAATGCTTCTTTTACTTATAACCACTTTTGGCAGATCCCTTTGTGTCTGGCAGGTTTTAGATGCTTGGTTCTCCTGCTTTTCCATGAGGCTGGTGACCTTTCCTCTCTCCTTTTGGCAATGGTTTCTGCTCTGCAGCTACTGACAACCTGTCTCTCAAAACTCAACAGATTAACTTAATGCTATTATTAATATGCTGTCCTGGTTTCAGCTGAGAGCTAATTTTCTTCACAGCAGCCAGTATGGGGCTGTGTTTGGGTCTGTGCTGGAAGCAGCGCTGATAGTGCAGAGATGTTTTTGCTGTTGCTGAGCGATGCTCACACAGAGCCAAGGCCTTTGCTGCTTCTCGCACCACCCCGCCGGTGGGATGGCTGGGGGTGTGCGAGGAGTTGGGAGGGGACAGACAGGGCAGCTGACCCCAACTGACCAAAGGGGTATTCCATACCATATGGCGTCATGCTCGGTTTATAAGGGGCTTGGGGGGAAGAAGAAGGGGGGGCAGCGGCATTCGGAGTGATGGTGTTTGTCTTCCCAAGTCACCATNCTTTCACTCTTCTGATTCTCTCCCCCATCCCAATGGGGGGGACTGTGCGAGGGGCTGTGTGGTGCTCAGCTGCCGGCTGGGGTAAAACCATGGCATATGCCAATATCTTGCATCTGGGCTGAGGGCTCCTGAAGTCCCCTCCAAAATGCCATAGCTATAGGCTGCAGTGGGCTGAGCTTCTGGTGGATCCTTGCTCAGAAATCTTTGTTGAGTCAGCTCAGTGCATCTTGCCCTTGCCGCCTCCCCCAGCACAGAGCCAGCGTAAAAGAATGCAGCTCTGTAGTGTCTGACTAACTCAAGAGAACTGCAATCATGTGCCCACGTCTGAGTCAGATCAAATTCATACTGCTGGGTGACTCCAGCAGTGAACAGCACTAATATTAATGTTGGAGGAACCAAGCTCTCGAAGCTTTTGCCCCTAGCCTGGATTTAGCACGAGCCTCACTGCTTCCTTCTCAGATCTGATGAAGGAATTGTGTATCTGCTCTTCACAATGGGATCAGATGAGATAATAAAAGATATTGTCTCTGTCTGAAACCTTGTTTTTCTTATGATTTTTATCTATCAGACTGACAACAACCCTCATATCTTCACAGTTCCATAAAAACATAAGGTGTGACTTTCAACAGTGTTTGGTGTCATATAGTCCCTGCACCTGTCATCTGTGGTGTAAGTGGGGTGAAAAGAGTTTTGGTAGGTTGGTACAGCATGAAATAATTAATAGAAAAGTGTATTTTGGAAATTAACAAAAGCTGGATGAACAGATCTACTTCTGTTGTGTATTAGTGGATCCACGAAGGTTCCTACTCCAGTTCTCCAGCAGAAATGGAGCAGCCTAAAAGTTGTCTGCCTGGTAAAGTTTCAGTCTCCTTTCAACACTTTCCAGCAGCCGGAGAGTGTCCTGCTCTGAAGCAGTGTCAGCCTATTAGTCAAGGCTAGGCTGCTTACTGTCGTCTCTGCTGTCCTCCGGGAGCTTTGAGATGTGTACAGACCTTTTGAAATCAGTCTCAATTTTGCAAATGAGCAGTGCAGGTCTGTGGAAATGTCAGCCTTTTCAAACATACAGAGGAAATCTGTTCCTGATGTCGCTGTAAGGGACAATTCAATGGATAGCATTTCAATGCTTCCATGAGAATCGTGTAATGGTAGTAGTGACCATCAAGGCAGGCCAGCAGCATTCTTTTGGAAATACCTCTCAATAAGTAATGCCTGAATGACAGGCAGAAAGAGGGGGAGACTTGTTCTGTTACAAATACCACCAAAGTGGCACAGGTATCCCACCCTGAATGCCTGGGCAGAGCTTTACTGCAATGTTTTTGGATGTGGAATACAGGCAGAACTTTGTTCCCTTTGTTCTTTACTTCCTTCTTGTCCAGGAGCAACACAGCACTTGCACAGGAGAAATTCTCCACCTTTTTGGACCAGTGTAACACTGTACTTTTCTCACAGAGCAGCAGTCATGATCTTTTAATTGCAAATGTTAATAGGTCTGTAAGGTACCTGCTAAGCGGCTGCAATGTATTTATATGGTTGTTCTGTGGATTGTAGTTGGCAAACAAGTGCTTATGGGGGGTATCCTTTCACAACAAGGTCTGTATATTTTAAGTTGGTACTTCATATTCCCATTGAAATGATCCTGTGAAGGATAAAGCAGCAGTTGCAGATGGCATAAAACTGGGAGGAGTGGCTGATACATCAGAGGCTTGTGCTGCCATCCGGAGGGACCTCGACAAGCAGGGGAAATGGGCTGACAGGAACCTCATGAAGTTCAACAAGGGGAAGAGCAAAGCCCTGCACCCTGGGACGAACAATGCCATGCACCAATAATGCAAGAGTAACCAGGGCTGCATTAGGAGGAGTGTTGCTAGCAAGTCGAGGAAGGTGAACATTCCCCTCTGGTCAGCACTAGTGAGGCGACACCTGGTGCACTCTGTCCAGTTTGGGCTCCTCAGTACAAAATAGATATGGACATACTGCAGTGAGAGTCCAAGAAATGGCCAGGAAGATGTTTAAGGGATTGGAGCATCTCTTTTATGAGGAAAGATTGAGAGAGCTGGGACTGTTTAGCCTAAAGAAGACAAGGAATCTCATTGATGTGTATAAAAATGTGAAGGGAGGGTGCAAAGAATACGGAGCCAGGCTCTTTTCAGTGGTGTCCGGGGACAGGATGGGAGTCAATGGGCACAAACTGAATTACAAGCAGTGACAGCTGAACATCAGGAAACACTTTTACTCTGAGGGTGACTGAGTACTGGAAAAGATTGCCCAGAGATGTTGGTTGTGGAGTTTCCATCCTGGGACATATTCAAAAGCCATCTGGACATAGTACTGGGCAACCGACTCTTGATGCTTGGGCAGGGGGGTTGGACAAGATGACCTCCAGAGGTCCCTTCTCACCCCAACCATTCTGTGAGTTCTGCAGCAAATTATGGTTACCATACCTCAGCTGACTGCTGTGTTAACTGGTATGCAGCATTTGGGGTTGTTATGATATAAGGTATTTTAAAATGCTGTTACTAGCAAACACATCTGTCACAGAAGAAAATGCTTCTATTGTTATGCAGAGATAATTTAATATATAATTGATACATCTCTAGGTACTAATAAAATAGGGAACAAGTATGCATTGAACATGGTATAAGTTCACTTATGTTTCTCCATGGTATTCTATCAAGACTTCAAACAGACCTCAGGTTAGACTTGATGCATGTGAATGCATGTCTTTTGGAGTCATTGAAGCAGCATATAAGTATTACTAATAATTACACTAATAATGGGGGATGAGAGGGTGTTATCTATCACAGAGAAAGCACACCCAGATGCTCCGTGCATTCTCAGTGATTGTTCAATGACAATACTTCAATGATGAGTGATGCCTTTGTTTTATAGCATCTGTCAGTACATCTCTCATATCCTGGTGAGACATAAATAAAAATAGTCATTCCTTGTGGAACTGAAAGTTGGGAGAGTATGCAGTAGTCTCTCCCACCAGCTGTGGAAACTTTACACTGTTGCAGAGCGTAATAGTGTAGCTTAGTTCAACTTTTGTGCACTCTTCTTCCCATCCAGGTCTACCATCGTCTCTGCTGAGCAAGGCACCGTTTTGACATACGGTGTTTGAACCAAGGGACCTCTTAGCTTGCAGGTAGAGTCTTAAATAGAAACTGGGGTGGTGAGGGGGATGACTAGGCCAGGGGCATATCTGACAATGTAAAGAAAGGAAGAATACGAAAACGTGTGGTGGAAATAAAGCCTTTTTTCTATTACAACTCGACAGCTGTTCTATTTAAAGTACTTGCCCATAGACCATATGCATAACATATGTTTGATCAATTGGCTCATAAAAAAGCAAAATATGATGTAGATTTGCAGATATAACTGGGTATTATCTGCAGTAGTTAATGATTTTAAGCATTACTGAATATTAGTTTCTGCTCTGCAGATCTTCATGTTACATTTAGATTAGATATAAGGAAGAAATTTTTTTTTATGATGAGGGTGGTGATGCACTGGAACAGTTTGCCCAGAGAAGCTGTGGAGGCCCCATCCCTGGCAGTGTTCAAGGCCAGGTTGGATGGGGCTTTGGGCAGCCTGGTCTAGTGGAGGGTGTCCCTGCCCATGGTAGAGGGGTTGGAACTAGATGATCTTGACGGTCCCTTCCAACCCAAACCATTCTGTGATTCTGTGGTTGTATGATTCTATGTTATTATGACAGATTCCGCGTTTGTATGTGTGTGTGCACGTTTATGGATGCTCTGGAGTTATGTGAGTTTGTCTGCCAGTTAAGAGCCTAGCTACGGATATCCTCTACTCACACATGATTGCACCCATGGGCAGAAACTTAATAAAAGCAGTGAAATGACAAGATGTGAACAACAGGAAAGAGTAATGAAAGACATCTCTATAGAAAATGAAAGTGATACCAGTTCATGACATGAACCTTGGGGTCCAGGATTTGGTGCTGATCATTGCCTGAGAGCACCATTCAATACATACTGCATTTTTGGTTTTATTTCTTTGTATAACAGTCTATTTTGATTTAAAAGCAAAATGAGTATCCAAAGGAGCTATTCACTTACGGACTCACTGAGCCCGTAAGTCTGTTTAAGAACATGCATCTTTACAAGCAACTAGAGAAAAAGAGCCAAACATTTAGCTAATTTATTAGGTAATTTTTTGTCAAGTTACAAACAAAACTGCAGAACCTGTAGGGATGTATGCAGAGTCTGTGGCAGCATCCTGATTGCACTTCACGATGTACCACTGCCTTATTTTTGCTTCCCACTGCAGTAATCCTCAGGACACCCATCCTTGTCTCAACACCTCTTCATAATGCTAATACAGCCTGGCTTTCAGGAATGCTGTTACGGTACCATAAAGAGTAATGACTAATTCATTATATTTATTCTATGGTATGTTAGATATTTATTTAAAGTTATTTTCTGTTTCCAGGCTGCCAAGGGCGCAGGCAAGGCTGCATTCTTCAGAAACAAATGTATGACATTAAGGATTTTAAGATATTAACTTTCTGGGAGGGTCAGAGAAGATATGTTGTTGACAGGACTTGTGCCAGAGGATTTACCTACTGCAAAAATCTATGTCGTGTTGGCATTCTTCCACTTAAAGAAGATAGTGGCAAGGATGTTATTTCAATGTGACAGGCCTTTCTTATGAGGAATACATGGGATAAAAGGAAGCGACAACTGTATGAGGCTTGAGTTGGCTCAGGAAGAGACTAGATTGCTTGCTTTTGCCATGGCTTAAGTTTTTTTTTTTTTACTCTTTAATTTTAAAAGAAAGAATGATATGGTCTTAGTGAAATGAAAGGAATAGAGGCTTCAACTGAGCTACTGGTAAAGAGCAAAACGTTTTGCAGAGAGAAAAATAAAGTATGTGGATGAGTGGCAAAGGAGAAGTACCATTACCCCAGGCCACACAAAGTAGGCTCATCAGGCTTGCAGCTTGAAGCTGTCACTCTAATGATTGATTGATGGATGCTGAAACTTTCTAGCCACACAGGTTCATCTGTGGAAATGGAGAAATTACTGGAAACAGGATATTGCTTAGACTTTACTTAAATGGACTGCAAAGAGAAAGTTGCATTAATTTCTCTGAGTAAACCAGTAAAATGGCCTAGGAAGGAAACCGTGGAATTCTAACCTTTGGAATCTTATGTTCATTCATATAAATTTCAGATCTTTTTAATATACAAGTGAATTCTAGTTAGAGTTGACTACTTAAGCAAGGACAATTTCCCAACCAAACAAAAAAACTAAGGCTAGACTATTTGCAGTACTTTGCTCTTTAATACTTCTGCTCTAGGAATTTAAAAATTCACATTTCCTGTCACCTTTTGACATTTCTTCCTAATAATTAGTTGTGTAGAAGAAAAATGAAACTCCCTTCCCCTTCCCCCTGTAATTGCTGTCTTAAAATAACTCTTTAGCTAAATGCTTTCTCTTGGGAGTTACGACATTTCTTTCTCAGAAAAGTTTGCTCTGATTTATTACACTCCTGTGGCAAGGCTGACTTCTCCTCTCTAGGTTTATACTTGCACTCAGGTGCATAAGATCCTTTCCTGCAGCAAAGACATATGCTGAGCCAGATTTGTGTCCAAGCCCTGCTTGGTGGTGCCTGGCCAGCTGGGAGCCACTCACCATCCAGGGCTCTTCCTCTTGTTGAAACGAATCCTTAAAAACATGTCCACGTCCAATGCCTTTATACTCTGCTCTTCACATCTCTTAAGTGTATTCAATACACATTTAAACATCAACAGGGTTATTGACTGGAAAGATTTGGTAAACTGACTGAAAAATTACAAGTGTAGTACAGGCAAGAGACATAATGCACTTGTGCCTTTTCCATGTAAATTAGTCCTTTTTTAAAAAAAAAAAATATATCTGATATTTATTTTGTAAAATCTCTGGTTGGGTAAAGCTATTTAAGGTTTGGTGTTTCCCCCCTCCCCCCTCCCCGATCAACCCCAGCTCCTTGAGAACGTTGTGAGAAAAATCCCTACAAGCTGTTTTCAAGGTAGAGCTGGGGAAGATCATTAAAGTAAAATGCTCTGTTCAAACATCCAGCCCCTCAGACCCTGCTGAACAGTGTCTTTTTGGCAGCATCCCGGTTCAAACTGCCATAACCAAGTATAATGACTATGTTCAATAACTAGTGCGAAAAAAGTCTAAAAAAGAAAAGACTCATTATGTAAATCAGTTGAACAAAGAAAGAATTTTGCTTCCAATAGTGCTAATATGTTACTCAAGTCTCCTCTGCCTCCTAACGCAGTTCTCTGCAGAGCTGTTTTGGTGGTTGTTGTTGTTGTAGCTCTTTTTTATATGGGTTTAATTGTGGCTCTGGAATTGCTGAGAAACCCTGGCTGGAGGGATAGGCAGGAGTGTGCTAGAGAGCTGGAGCGAAGTTCACTGTGTGGTTATGGCCACATAACACTTTGCTAGATAGAGTCACGTTTGATCCTCGTGTCAGGGCCACTGTTTCTGCTGAGCAGCGTTCAAGGAGCAAATTCTCCTGGTATGAGGAAAGGCTGCAGAATGGATCTCTCAATGCACTGGTTAAGCGAAACTATAAAGGAAGTGCAACATGTTCTTCCTCCCCATCTGACTGCTGGGATCAAATCCAAAGAAAATAAAACATAGACATATTTTTATGAAAGGATTTGCTCCTACAAGGAGATAGGAAACTCACCGCTGTATGCTCCTTATGTTACTATTCAGGGTGGTCACTTGAACCATTGCCTCCAGAGTTTGTGTAGGTGAGAGAAACTCTGCCTTCTGGTCAAGAGAAATACCATAACCTTTCATCCATGTCATTAAATCAATTGTCTTGAATCAGCTGCACTCTCCTCTGTGCCATTTCAGAGCTATGCTGGAATTTCCTTTGCCTCCTTAACTATTACACATCGTACAGCAACTCCACAGTCCTTTTTTTTTAAGGTGATGAATCTGGTTTAAAAGGCCTTTGCTGTCACACGGCATTTGATGGCCCCATCAGCTGTGCTGGCACACCTTTGTTGCCGTCCTGAAAGCCAGTTTGGTGAAAAATAACCCTTTAAAATGAAAAAAACCCCACCTTTGTTTGGGAAAGACGTCTTTTAAGCTGTCTTTGCCGTTAGGGGAAGTGTACATGGGTTTAATATCCTCAGTATTGCTTTGTGGCATTCCAAGACTTGGCTCGCAGTCTGAGTATTGTCCTATACTATCTCAAGATTCAGTTTTCTTTCACCCAAGAGCTTTGCAAAAATTTGAACACTGTGATTTCTTGGTGCCATTTATCATAGCTATTCATATATTTCCTAATAATATTAAATCTCTAAGGTATTATTTTCACAGCAGCTTATAAATATTAATATCCATTTCAGCAGAGGCTAAGGCAGACCTTTGCTTATTTATATGTCTAGACTGTTACTGTCCAAGTCTAAACCAGTAACATTCCTGCCTTCCTTCAGTCAGCACAGAGATTTCTTCACAAGCATGAAATTCCTCGTTTTATAGTGATTTTTTTTTTTTTTTGAGAATCGTTGTAGGAACAGCTCTGCCACAGTGCCTACTTCTCCCTACTGTCTGACAGAGATGCTGAGGATAAAAATGCTAGCTTTTAGATACGTAATACTAGGTAAAATGAAGCTTACTTGAAGTAACTAGCTCAGTGTCATGCAATTCTTCTTGTCCTAAGACATAAGTCTTAGAATTCATGGGAAGCTTGCTTTTCTGGGTCTGTAACTGTCCCCAGGGAAGAGCAGCAAGAAGGAATTTTGAAACTAATGTGAATCTAGCTGGGACAGGTTTTCAATAAGTTGGTTGGAAATGACCTGTTGCTGATTGGAAATGACCTGTTGCCAGTTTCGATGGGAAAACCTCGAGAAATGGAGATGCTGCTGCTTCTCTGGGTAACAGGAGCTCTATGCCTCTGCCTTTGCCAACACTTTTCACCATTTGAACAGGTCTGGTTCCTGAGTGTAGTCATCGTTCTTGTTTTGGCTGATTAAATAGCTGTCTGATATTTAGCATTTTCTCCCTACGAATATATTTATACTACTCAGTCATCTTTGCAACACTAAACAAGTGAGCTCCTTGAGTCTCTTGCTGAGGCAGCTTCCTTACTCCTCAGTCTTATTTTTCAGTTGTCAGTCAGTTTGTGTGACTTTCCACACCCTTTCAAAAACCATAAGTATCAGAACTTTACCCACTGTCTTCAAACTGGATTTTCCCTTGTCTGAAAACGTGGCAAAATCATCGTTCTACTCTATTCGCTTTTTCCATGGCTATGCAAACACTATGTTTGCCATCTTTGTCATGGCATTATGCTGGGAACTCATGTTGAAGTGTTCAGCCAGTGACTTTCCAAGTCACTGACGTTTCCTGTGTTTCTGTTTCCCAGAGTACAGCCCCCTCCCTCCCCTTCCCCCTCCTCATTTTTTTGGTTATAGTTTGCAAAGCATCTACATAGATTTTATGCTTCTAATTGTCTGTAGGAAAACAGATTTTGACTGAATGGGTACTTACTTATCACCATTTAACAGTGTTGCTAATCCTTTTTATCTCATTTTATCAGCAATAATTTCATGTTGACTTTTAGGACACTGTTGAAACCATTGATTAATGCTGAGAACTGTACCAGTCACTGGGCTGTCCTGATCCAGCCCTCTGAAAAGACTCTTTTATAGTGGAAATAGCCCAGTGCCTGCTCCTTTTTGAGGTGGCTTTTAGCAATTTTGTAACCCATTAACTAACTGATTTTGATACTATATCATAGTAGTTTCAGATCAGAATCGTACTGGTACTCGTCATGTCTTACTTTCAAATACATATACTCGATTGCCTTTGATAAAGAAATCGTGACTTTTCTAAAAATTTTTCCTCAAAACATGTTCACTTCCATTATTTATACCACTGTGATTTAGTTTTTCAGTAGCTGAACATCATAAACCATCACTTTGTGTTTTGTACAACCTCTGTTTACCCCATTCTGCGCTTGACCTCTTGGCTATTGGTAGAGACCAGCATTTTTTTCAACCTCTCAGAATGATCCCAACATTCAGAGACTTATTTAAAACACACATCAGCTTAACACATTAGTATGTATTTTTAATTTAGTTTGGAGTAGGAAGCTGGGAATCTGCTCAGCCAGTTCTTTTAGGACTCTTAGGTGGAAGATTATGTAGGTTGCTATTTAAAAAAAAATAATTTTTTTGGAGGTGTTCCCTAGGACATATCTCTCAACACTGTCTGCAGTTTCCATTGAATTTGGAAGTTGGATTGACATCAGTATTAAAAAATGCTCTGGTTCAAAGCAAAGTGTAGCACAAGAGCTCTACCTCCTGCTGAGAGCAGCAGGAAGAGGGGAAGATGAGTGTGAAGAGGGGAAGATTGGTCTCTGGCCAATGTGGCAAGGCAAGGACTTGAATTGGCACAAAATGCCCCACTTATGTCAACAGGAGATACTTTCCAGCACGGGCAGCCTGCGATAGTGGCTTTGCAAAGCTGGTGTGAGAAACCCGTAACCAGTTACTGTATCGTCAGGAGGGAGCTGCTTCACATTTGGACAACACAGGGCCACAGAGACAAAATGTGGGGAATTTTCTCAGTATTACTGTCCCTGAGTTTTGAGATACCCCAACAGCAGAAGCATTTAGAATATCTCTGGGTATTACACTGAGTGATTTTGAAAAATTCTTCTGCAAAGCATCAGAGATGGAAACTCTGTCTAAAATGAACATTTCAGTCTAACCTTAACACACTTGATTTCCTTTTTTAAGTGTGGTGTTTGTCAAGTGACATTGATCTGAAAGTTAATTACTGTTTATAACTAATTCATTTATTTTTAGACTCAGCTTTCTGGGAAAAGAAAAAAAAAACAACAAACCAAAACCAAACCATAAAGCTTCCTGGCCAACACACTATGTTAAAGTGAATTGTTTCTAATTTGCTTTTTTTGCTAGTTTGTTTTTTTTTCCCTTCTCTAAGGGATGCTCCTTCAATTGTGAATGCTGAAATCATTTGACAACTCCTTCCTTCCTTCCAAGGGAATACGAAAGGCCCGGGGAGCCTGGTGCATAAACTATCCTCTGGCATTTAGAAAATGAGATTAGATGCCATTACCAACTACTCTTTCACTGTCAAGAGTAAGACTTTATTGGCTTATGGAAAACGTAAGTATTGGGCAGGGTGTTAGGTCCCTGAACCAGTCAGAAAAGGAAGGAAAAAGAATAGACTTGTGCTTGAGAACAGTGCTGGTTGGTGCTTATGGCTTTAATCTTAGGAAGGAACTTTAGGGAGACTTTCTAATCATAAAGTTTGGGAAGAAATGGGAAATATTTGTCAGAGAATACTCTCCCCCCAAAAAAATTAAAGGTTGGAGGCCAGACCCAAAGGCACTGCTCTAGAAAAGTCTGTATCCTCCTCCTGTTGCTTGCCTTCTGATTCCTTCCACCCTCCATCTTGCTGTGTTCAAAAGTATTTCTAGGAACATTGTTTTAAATTTAGGGAAACTTCTTACCTCATTAGTTTGACTTTGTCCTCAACTTTTGGTTTATGACTTTTGTTTATGACTTGGTTTATCGGCATTTGTTTTCCTCACATTTCCACACTGTTCTGTTTGAATGTATCCTCTGCACAATGCGGTACATTGCATGTCCTAGTTGTCTTCAGAATTGACATCTAATTTACTGGTCCTTTTCTAAGGCTTCCTGTCATAACATTTTGTGCTTTAGGAGTAGAGATATAATTTGTTTTTCAGCTACTGAGGTCTGTTTACTGAGAGAAATGTGCTAATGTGGAAGGACACTAAAGAACTGTGCTGATTCTCATTAGTAATAAGAAATTTGTGTCAAGGCTTTAAACAAAATCTCTGATTGTCAAAAGGGCTCTTTTATTCTGATTTTTAGCTGTAGCTTCAAATCTTAACAGACATCCTTTCCATTTTGCCACTCCAAAATAAGAGAATGAATACTCTCCCCGTGCATGAATGTATTTGAAGCAATTAAGAGGCAACCTGAAAGCTCGAAAGTGATGTTGGATGCCTCTGCTCTAGTCTCAAGGTTCAGCAGAAGTCATAGGAGGTGAGAAGGTCAAGTACATTCTGAATCAAAACTCATTTAAATCCCATTCTCTAACCTGTTGTGTCTTGATATGCTCCAGAATCTAACTCCAGTAAATGGCTTAAAGTCATCAGCAAAACTACAGCTTGGTTCCCTCTCAATTTACCTGCTATAGCTGTAGGAAAAAATAGCCTAATATAGATATTTTTAAATACGTTAAAGTACAATTCAGTACAGGTAAGTAGGAGGAAAAAGAACGTTTCATTACGGGCAATGGGAGATCTATACTATTTAAATCTCATCATAGCCTGTGCTAACTGCTTGTGGTGATGAAACTAGGCACTCTTAGAAGGTACAGAAACACTTCCTACCACTCTGGCACGAGTTCAAAGTCCATATTTTCCATCAGACTAGATACAGGAGGTTGATTTTAAGCAATGTCCTAATTGCTGTTTGATAGGTAACAAAAATGCAACTTAAGAGCTGGCATGAGGTGCCATGTCAGATTTTAGATCTGTCTTGTGTGAAAATCCAGGAATTCATAAATAATTTAGCCAACTCAGTCAAATCAGCATGTTTTTTTAATAGGTTTTCTGTGCCAGCAAAAAAACCACTATGATCAACTCATCTGATTTATGGAGCTCATGCCATAAACATTTCAATCAGCAATTCCTGTGTCTGAAGAATCCATATTTTTTTCTATTGGTAGTTAACTGCCTGAAGATCCTGCAGAAAGCTAGCTAAAATTTCATAAGATGCTTGTCACCTAGTTGAAGAAAGCTGAGTCTGTGCAGGTCCCCTGCGTGTCCTGGTGCAGTAAAAACCACCCTAGAGGTGTCCCACTGCTCCATGCAGCTGAAGGTCATTACCAGAGCAGCCTGTCTGCTCCTTCAGTATGGCATTTTCTGAAAGCTTTGGGCTGTGGTGGACTGCTCTGAATGGCCATGTGGGTCTGTCCAGTCTTCCCAAGGAAAACCTCTGCAGAAGTCACCCCACATGAGCCTCATTGAGAAGGCCACCACTGAATGGGGCCCAGAGTCAGGTCATTGACGTGAGGGTGAATGGCAGCGTGAGGACTGTAGGAGAAATGGAAATGAAAAATGAAAGTCAAACAGTGAGATCTTTAAACTGTACAACATGTTAATTGTCACTATTTATCACTGTCAAGTGACCGTGGACCTGTTAGAAGTTTAGAATTGAAAACCTTAATGTATTCTTTATAGGAACAAAAGCTCCTGAATTATGCAGCAGCCTAAAATGTTCCTACTACAGGTGACTCAGCTTCTCCATGCATTATTTAGAGTCCTATGATAGCAGTCTGCCGCTATGAAACTGCAATCTATACCACTCTTTTTCACTGTCATTTTTTTTACAAATCCCTATTTCTAATTGCAGTCATTGGAAACAATCCTACTAAGGGACTTCTGCAGTGTGTTTTCATCTTCATCTAGTTTTGTGGCTGTCTCCAGCAGTATTTTAAAAATACAGTAGAGCTGATGGTGAGTCCTTTCTAATTTTGGAGAATGAAAGCTGGAATCATATTTGCATTTCTAGTCTAAGAAAAGACATTTCAGGAACATCTAAGCTCTGTGCTAGAGGGTTGTCTGGAAGATGTGGAGCATCATCACAACAGCAGGTTAAGATACTTAAGTGCTCTGTGAATAGGAAGTGGTGGAAGCACCACCTTACATGTGTTTAAACTATCTGCCAAGACAGAGCCCTATACCCTGACTCAGGTTGACGTTTTAATGTTAATGTGATGCAGATGCAGAAAAAAAACCTCGAGTTATGGCTTCTCTTCAAGCTTCAATCAGAAAATCACTGACCAGAAACCACACAGCTCATACCACTTCAACAAATTCTAAATCTCTGCATTTCTTTTGTTGTTGTTGTAGTGTTGCTTAAATAGAATAGAATAGAATAGAATAGAATAGAATCATTAAGGTTGGAAGTGACCTCAAGGATCATCTAGTCCAACCATCCCCCCACCACCTATTACCCACTAAACCACGTCCCTAAGTACCACATCTAACCTTTCCTTAAACACCCTCAGGGATGGTGACTCCACCACCTCCCTGGGCAACCTGTTCCAGTGCCCGACCACCCTTTCAGAGAAGAATTTTCTCCTCATCTCCAACCTGAACCTTCCCTGGCGCAACTTGCAGCCATTTCCCCTTGTCCTGTCACTAGTTATCTGCGAGAAGAGGCCAACCCCCAGCTCACCACAACTCCCTTTCAGGTAGTTGTAGAGGGCAATAAGGTCTGCCCTGAGCCTCCTCTTCTCCAGACTAAACAAGCCCAGTTCCTTCAGCCGCTCCTCATAAGACCTGTGCTCCAGCCCCTTCACCAGTTTCGTTGCCCTTCTGTGGACACGCTCCAGGGCCTCGATGTCTTTCTTGTGGTGAGGGGCCCAAAACTGGACACAGTACTCGAGGTGCGGCCTCACCAGGGCTGAGTACAGGGGGACAATCAAATAAAGTGGCCTGGACATTTAAAAGTATTAAGGGATTCCCTCTAAGATTAATTTTCCATTATTCATGTACTGTTAAAAGATTTTCTTCAAGTTATCACTATAAAAGCTCTTCTCTATTTAAAAATGCAATGGACAAAACTAAGCTTTAAAATAGAATTTGCTTTCCAGGCTTAAAACTGAAGAGCATTACTGTATGCTCATGAAATGAATGAGTTGCACCACGTTTCTTTTAGAAAAGGATTAAAATCCAATAATCTCTTTGGGAAATGTTATGGTGTCAAAACAGAGTTGATGAGAGGACCATTTTATTATCGTGCCACTTCTTGTGAGGATGAACAGAAATTTCCAAATTGAAGAGCCAAGTGTGCGTGCATGTATGTGTATAAAATCCCTCCAGCCTGAACCTTTGCATAACAATGACATTGATTTCTCTCCTCTCCCAAATCTCATTTTTAAAGACACTTTTCAATTTGCCTGAAAGTGGGGAAAAAATTACGATTGGCTGTTTCTATAATGATTGCAGAGACTGCCACCTCCCGACTCCTGGGAAGAACTGGTGGATAGGAATCAGAACTAAAAATCAAGTCAGAATAGAAAATGTGCTCATTTTTCACCTCCTCAACTACATGCAACAGTGCTTCTTGATGATATTTACTATCAGGGCCCGTTTGCAAAGTTAATCTGAGTTACTTTTTACGTTAACCTGTGCAGGACTCTGAAAGGCCCACTGTTCCGGCATTTCTATGAAAAACCAAGGGTTAACGAGTACTGAATATGCTCCTGCTCCCTCAGGGTTGAGCACAAATCTGGAAAATGAATGGCCTGAGAGTGCTGAGGAGCTAGTTAATGCTCCTACCTTCTCAAATGCCTGCAGAGATCAGGACAAGTAAAATGTATTTTGCCCTTTAGGAAAAATTAAAAATAATGTCAATTATGACAGGAATACTGGAAGAAAAAATGCAGGTGCCATATGGTGTTATGGCATATGCAAGCACTGTGAAGATGATCGCTCACTGAAATGAATAGAAATTTACTGCTGAGATATAATTGCATTCCCTAGTACTGCAGTACTGCCTGGGAGCCTTATTCATGGACCAGGACCCCAGTCAGAAGCAAAATGCCATGAGAAAAATGAAGAGATCCCAACATCATTGAGGATCGTTGTAGGACTCAACCACCTAAACATACTTGAGCCAAGTCCTATGTTCTTGTGTGAAGGAGCCTGGTTTTGTTTGTTAAGAGATCCCTTTAGGACTCATGCTGTTACATCTGCATCAACCCTTTGGATTCATCCTTGAAAGATGACTTTTGCCAAAGACACAAGATTCTCAGACCTTTTCAGCTGGTGGAAAATCGGGCAAGTTTCGATTATGTCACCTAAGATATACACATTTTCTGTAAACAATGCTCAGAGTGATGGGTGGGGGCTGCTGCCTTGCACAGGAGATGCTGTCATGGAGATGCTGATGCTTACTTAAAATTGTGGTTACATGGTGGTATTCAGAAGAGGAGAGATTACCTTTTATGTTCTATTTTAGGCATTGTTTCTATGTCTTTGTCAGGGTATAATAATTCTGTATCAAAACGGAGTATGTTGGTAACTGACAGTGTGTCCTCTTAGCCTTTGTCATTGCTTTGCTTTCTCTCCCCCCACTACCTCCTCTTTGCCAACGACCAGCCCGTGTCCCTTTTGCCTTAGTCAGGCCCAGCCTGCAGCCAGCTGGCTTTCCGCTGACTCCCCGACTTCTGTGACATATCAAGGAAACAAGGACCTCTTTCCTCCGGCTTAGATTATTTCCATTGTAAGCCCTCAGTTGGCATTTATTTTCATTTCTGGCACAGAGCGTGATCCCTGAAAGAACATACGATAAGAAAGAAAAGTCATCATCTGCTGAAGAGTCAACACACTCAGGTAGGCGTATCCAAGGAGAGGAGCCCTGTGACTGCAGAATACTTCTGAAAATTTGGCCTTTGTCTCTGTGAGGCATGGAGGTCTTCGAAAATCTACCATTACACGTATAAACGCGCTGGATACAGAGCAGCGCTGAGAGAGCGCTCAGTTTGCAAAGTGGAATGCTTGAGGCCAAGGGTGCATTGGACTAGAAAGGACCCTGTGAGTTAACGAGTCCCACCCCTTGCTATTGCAGGCAGCTGTGCTGTAAATCCCAACCATAAACTGATCGTGCTTCAGCATCAGTGTAACTAAGAGGTGGAGCTGCCTCTAATAAAAGTTGCTCTAGTCCTCTGGGGATTTGCAACATTTGTCTAATATTCAGGCTAAATTTACTAATGGCTAGTGTCTATTCATTTGTTATTGCAGCAGCAGTGTCTTTTAGTTTAAACACCTCTTAGCCTCTGCTAAGTTTATAGAAACTTTGATGAGTTTATAGAAAACAGTCAGAATCCCCACAACCTTTATTCTCTTAGGCTAAACAAGTCAGCATCTTTTAATCTCATTTCAGAAGATAAATTCTTCATTTCCTTCATTATTGTAGTCTTGTTACAGACTGAATTAATCCTCCTTGCATCTGGGTGCCCGGGACTGCATATTATTCCAGATGACCTCATCATAGCCTTGTTCTCTAAAAATGTCTCACAAGGGACTTCTCAAACCAAATGGCTTTTACAGCTACGATTGACTAATCAAGACATAATTTTCTTCCTTTCTGGCACCTCCAGTGGGCATTTCTGAATTTATATCAGATTTTTTTCATTAGTTTGAGGGCATAACTTTGTCCTGCCTATGGGTGGGCATGTACCTGAGCAAACTGTTGAAGCACAGGGCCCTTGCTGCTCATGTCGTCAGTGAAGTAACACAGCCTGTTGCTCCAGGAGACTGATTCATGTTCTAGCTGATGCTGGAAGTGCCCATCTTTTCCTGTTGACTGTGGAAGGAACATGGGAATGTCATGTTCCTAAATTGTGTTATTTGGTTAGATGGGCTGAGTCTGGCCAGAGATGTGCAGCACTCATCTCATAGTGTGTGCTGCAAAATTTCATCTTGTTCCTATGACTCAGGGGCATTCATTCTCCTGTATGCTTCCCAGTTCCCACCACAGCAGCACCATTGCTGGAACTGATGCAGGACAAGTGATTGCTGCTTGGAGAAAGGCCTTACATTGGCTTTCTCTGACTGTAAAACTGCACTCTTTGTTCCCTAGGATGTTGCTGGTTCAGCTGCCTTTTCCCTCAGCATGATCATGTCCACAGCAAACGACTATCCCAGCTCTATTTTTTCTTACCATTTCTTACCCAATTAGGCCCATTGCTTGGGCATATGTGTCTGTCCTAATACACCAGAGAGTGAACAGAAGATCTTTAAATCTCAAAACTAGAGCTACAAATCCTCCTGTACAGGTAAAGTCTGGAGCAGTCTGGTGCCATGCAGCACGTGCTGACCACTGGGTTTCGATTGCTTGTTTAAAATAAGCCATGGGTTACGGATTTTGGTTGACAGCTTACTTGGTTGAAAGGCTAATTGCTCTGGTGTGCTCACTTGCATTCTTTCTCCTTCTCTTCTCCCTCCTTCGCCTCCTCCTCTCCACTGACATTAAAGCTATCACCTTGGAGATCCGTATTTGATCACCCAGCCAGACTTCAGTGAGGAGTGTTTGATTTCTTTCACGGTTTATGTCTCAGGATGTTTTGCTGAAGGTAATTTTAGCTCCTTGAACCATGTGAAATCAGGGCTGGGATTTCAACTATCCTTGTAGGAACTAATTAATAGGTTACAAACATGTCACTGAAAGCAAATGTTTACCCTTAATTTTGAAGGTAAATTTGGAGATTTTTTTAGCCTCATAGGAGAGAAAAAAGATCTGCTACAACACCAAGTCCGTGTACATTTTAATTAGGTTATTTAATCAAAATGCTTTTGATCTGAACATTATTGTTCCATATTGCAGTCCCAAAGGCAATGATCAGTCTGAGATTCATCTTCCCATGGATAACCAACAGCACTTGCTTGCAAAGCAGGATGGTCTCTTAAACTAACTGGAAAATTCCCTCAAAAGCTGTCTCAGAACATGGGGATTAATCTTGACCGTGCATTTCAGCTCCATTTCAATTCTTTAACTGTTTGCTCACTGGAAAAGAAAATAAAACTTTACTGCCATTCTGAAGGGCTTTTATGCAGGCATCTGTGCATTCCAAGCACACAGGAACTTATGTAGAATATAAGCTGGTGATTTAAATAGAATTGTGGGAATAGCACTGGGAAAGGCTGAACAAATAAAATGGAACTAGTTCATTCATCATTTTAATAGCATTTAGCTTGCCTCATAAAGAAAGTGGCAGCTTTTATTGCTCATACAAGGACTTATGCCACTATTAAAGAATGATGCTTCAGCTGCTTCTGCTCTAAACTGTAGAGTGTGACAAACTCCATTGGACTGAATTCTATTTACTACTTAGCACCTAAATGCTAACTAATAAAGCAAAGTGGAAGGCCAGTGTTTGGAAATAGCAATTGAAATACTTAAAACCTGATGGTTTGGAAAAGAATAATACCTTAAACAGAAACATTTGGCTCAGCACATTGAGACGTTAGACGTTTCCAGATTCAAAAGTCTTGACTTTTATGACTTCATGTTGCATTAAAACAGCAAAGTGTAATAGGATCAAAGCTTCATTGAAGCACGACTTCTGCTCTAAAAAGCTTAGGTGGTGCAACTGTCAGGCTCTGAGGAGAAATCTTGATAGATACACTCCTAACTCCCCCTATGCCTGCTACTGATTTTTATCCAGTCTCTGCATCCAAAGTTTTAAAGAATAGTCTGTCAGCACTGACAGACCATTTAGGCTCCCACAGACTCAGGACTGTGTTGCAGAAATGAAGGATGAGAGAAGGAGGTGAACTCCCTGGTTTTGGCCAAAAATGTCATTTCAGAAATATTCCCTCCAGAAAACTGTGGTGTAGATTGTTCTGCATGTTTCTGCTTTGTGAAATGGGATCCCTGGGCTGCTGATGTATTCTGTAGTCTATTTTTGCTCTGAATCACTGCTGTACCTCATGGGAACTGTTGTTCATTCAGGGCAGATGGTGCAGAGAAGTCAGCAAGACAAGGACCCAAATGACAAATCCCTGAGACACTTTGGTGCCATTTCTGACACAGAATGTTTCAGTTGAGTTTGCAGTCACAAACCAAACACCTTTCGATTACTTTCTAAATGAAAAGCTGAAGTTTGCCCTTAAAATCTGCCACCGTCTGAGGAAAAAAAAATAATAAATCAAACATCATCATTTTGAAGATCAAACATCAGACGGTGATTTTCCACTGAAAAAGAGTTAAACCAAAAATTTTCTACCACCCTTATTGAAGGCCTTACAGGCTTTTATTATCTGTTTCTACTCCTGTAAAAAGTGTTGTAGGTGTCTGTCTGTCTGGGACATTGTAGAATCATATCCAAACTCTGATCAATCTTTACTGATACTTTTACTGACGTGTTTCCCTGTCACAAATAGCTGGAGATAGCTCCTAAATGTTTGCTGAATCTTTCAGTATAAACGGGGTAGCAATTTGCTAATGGGCTAAGTAGAAAAGGATGGAGCAGGAAAAGGTGTAAGGCGTGGTTATAAAAATAGAATAGAATAGAATAGAATAGAATAGAATAGAATAGAATAGAATAGGATAGGATAGGATAGAATAGAATCATTAAGGTAGAAAGAGACCTCAAGGATCATCCAGTCCAACCGACCCTCCCCCCCCCACCTATTACCCACTAAACCATGTCCTTCAGTACTGCATCTAACCTTTCCTTAAACACCCTCAGGGATGGTGACTCCACCACCTCCCTGGGCAACCCGTTCCAATGCCTGACCACCCTTTCTGAGAATAAATTTCTCCTAATCTCCAACCTAAACCTCCCCTGGCGCAACTTGCAGCCGTTCCCCCTTGTCCTGTCACTAGTTATCTGCGAGAAGAGGCTGACCCCCAGCTCACCACAACTTCCTTTCAGGGAGTTGTAGAGGGCAATAAGGTCTGCCCTGAGCCTCCTCTTCTCCAGACTAAACAGTCCCAGTTCCCTCAGCCGCTCCTCATAAGACCTGTGCTCCAGACCCTTCACCAGTTTCATTGCCCTTCTCTGGACACGCTCCAGGGCCTCGATGTCTTTCTTGTGGTGAGGGGCCCAAAACTGGACACAGTACTCGAGGTGCGGCCTCACCAGGGCTGAGTACAGGGGGACGATCACCTCCCTGCTCCTGCTGGCCACACTATTCCTGATACAGGCCAGGATGCCGTTGGCCTTCTTGGCTACCTGGGCACACTGCCGGCTCATGTCCAGGCTTATGGATGTTATAATGTCATAGTAAGGAATCTAACCAGGAAGGAATGAAATACAAGCTGTTCCTCTCTCATAGATTTCTTTTGTTTGCATGGTTTACCTTTCTGGCCTACAGGTTGCATCAGCTTACATTTTCCAAATTAAATATTTTACTGAGACCAATAAGAGGTCTAAGCAACACAAGAACTGTACTAGTCAGGTCAGAGGTGCATCTAGCATACTACCTGTTTAGAGCAGAAGTGTCCAGAGTAGTGTACAAGAACAGAGCAAGCACAGAGTCGTAGTTGCCCAGAATATCATCCCAGCCTCTGGTAACTTGCAATTTTAAGTCTTCCTTACTTGCAGGTGATACTACACCAGAAAAGTATTTTCTTATCACTTTCTTAATCTAGATGTGATTTTAGCATCCATAATATCCTGTGGCAGGAGGACCTTTAACTGGGTGCTGTGTGGATAAGTGCCTCCCTTTTCTGTTTTGAATCTGTCACTTGCTACTCTCATTTGATGCTCTCTGGTTCTTTTGGTGTCTGGGATGAGAAATCATTTCTGTTTACTTTCTCCTTGCTACCCGTGGCTTTTTGGGTGTCCTTCCTAGGATCCTCCTCTCTCTGAAATTTCATCTACAAGCTGAAGAGTCCTGTTTGTGTGTTTGCACTTTGCATGGAATGTACTCCAAAGTTTTCTCATCCTGTTCCTCTTTGCTGTTGTGTTTTCTGTTTCTCCTATACCTTTTCCATGATGGAGAAATCTATGTTGCATATAATAGCTTATGGATGCAACATTGACATTTACTATGGCATAATGATGTCTCTATTCTGTGCTTTAATCCTTTATAACATACAGAATAGTTTTAAGCTGGTGTTTTATTAGGAGTATCTATTATGACTCAAAACCATGAATAGTAAGAGCTAGTTCTGAATCTCTCAGGGCATGTGTGAGGTTAGAGCTGGGTTTCCAACAAACTGTCAGTCACCCTGCTCAGAAATCCTTCTGCGGATTGCCACAATCCCTTTTTACCCCCACGGCCTTGGGTAACTCACTGCTGTCAGGGAATGTTCTCATCGCACTCATCGTCTACCTTTTACAGTTCATCTCTAAACACGCACGGGCCTGTGATCTGATCTGGCAAAATGGAACACTTTTACTTACATTTCATTTCCAACTTACATTTCATTTTCCACCTTTTCATATCTCTTAACAGTAGCAAAATACTATATATATAGTATATATATATCCAGCATTATCAGATATACCATAATTTAACCACTCATGTCTTCTGTACCTTTTCTACATGTAACATATGTTTAAGGTACAGCAAATCTGTAACAACTTCAGTGCCTTCATTCTGGTTGCCAGTAAGCACTACAAGGGACATACCTTGACTTCCATTTTATGTGTTTCTGATGTTTCATAATGCGTATGAAGACATAAATCTGGAGTTAGCCAGTTTGTTTAGACATATGATAATGGGTCCCCTTCAAAATCAAACAGGTGACCTGGGGAAGGCTGAGGTACTAATGACTTCTTTGCCTCAGTCTTCACTGGCAAGGGTTCTAACCACACTGCACAAGTTGCAGGAGGCAAAGGCAGGGACTGGGAGAATGAAGAACTGCCCACTGTAGGAGAAGATCAGGTTTGAGAATACCTAAGGAACTGATGAATGAAGCGAATCAGGGAACTGATGAATGAAGCGGCCAAACCATTGTCCATCATATTTGAGAAGCCGTGGCAGTCTGGTGAAGTTCCCACTGACTGGAAAAGGGTAAACATAACCCCCATTTTCAAGAAGGGAAAGAAGGAAGACCCAGGGAACTATAGGCCGGTCAGCCTGACCTCTGTGCCGGGTAAGATCATGGAGCAGATCCTCCTGCAAACTATGCTTGAGCACATGGAAAGTAAGGAGGTGATTGATGACAGTCAACACGGCTTCACAAAGGGTAAATCGTGCCTGACAAATTTGGTGGCCTTCTATGATGGGGTCACAGTGTCAGTGGACAAGGGAAGGGCAACCGACATCATTTACCTGGACTTGTGCAAAGCTTTTGACACTGTCCTGCACAACATCCTTGTCTCTAAACTGGAGAGACATGGATTTGATGGATGGACCACTCGCTGGATAAGGAATTGGCTGGATGGCCACACTCAAAGAGTTGTGGTCAACAGCTCAATGTTCAAGTGGACGTCAGTGACAAGTGGCGTTCCTCAGGGGTCGGTACTGGGGCCAGCACTGTTTAACATTTTTGTCGGCAACATGGACAGTGGGATTGAGTGCACCCTCAGCAAGTTTGCCGACAACACCAAGCTGTGTGGTGCGGTTGACACACTGGAGGGAAGGGATGCCATCCAGAAGGACCTTGAAAGGCTTGAGAGGTGGGCCCATGCAAACTGCATGAACTTCAACAAAGCCAAGTG
>VWZZ01008368.1:71968-119113 GCA_013399095.1 Psophia crepitans | reverse complement strand
CCCCAGTACAGGAAAGACATGGAGCTGCTGGAGTGAGTCCAGAGGAAGGCCACAGAGCTGATCAGAGGGCTGGAGCACCTCTCCTATGAAGACAGGCTGAGGGTGTTGGGGTTGATCAGCCTAGAGAAGAGAAGGCTCCAGGGAGATCTAATCATGGCCTTCCAGGACCTAAAGGGGCCTACAGGAAAGCTGGCGAGGGGCTGTTTCTTAGGGAGTGTAGTGACAGGACAAGGGGTGATGGGTATAAACTAAAAGAGGGGGGATTTAGATTGGACGTTAGGAAGAAATTCTTTACTGTGAGGGTGGTGAGGCACTGGAACAGGTTGCCCAGAGAAACTGTGGAGGCCCCATCTCTGGAACTGTTCAAGGCCAGCCCGGATGGGGCTTTGGGCAACCTGGTCTAGTGGAGGGTGTCCCTGCCCATGGCAGGGGGGCTGGAAGTAGATGATCCTTGTGGTCCCTTTTAACCCTAACCATTCTATGATTCTATGATTCTGTAATCATCCCCCCTGCCCATTCTTTTCATTTTGGAGAAGTTTTATCTTTAGCTGTTGAAGACAACTTGAAAAGCTACGGCTATGACATTGCTCCTGGATCCACCAATCTACTTGGTATCCAATTCTGATTAAGTGCGTGCCCTGCCAACTTCAAGACTTTAATTTTCATGTTTTGCTTAGCATTTGGTTGGAGAAGAAGCAGGAATAATTGACTGTAATAATGGACTGTTCATGCCTGCAAAGTAAAATGAACACATTCATGGGCTCATTTCCTTCTGCTGTTGGTGCAGACTGCTTTATTCAAACTGATTTGCAGTGGAAGCTTATCTCTAGGTTCTGGCTGTGAGAAGAAAAGTAAATAAGCCTAAGCAATTAGAATAATGTTCATGCAGGTGCAAAAAGCCTGCACAAAGCTCTATTTACTCTTGCCTTCAAGCCCCTTTAATCATCATTGTGGAGCTTAGGTTGTACATGAGGCTTTTGTGTGTTGTATTTCCCACACAGAGTATTTGAATGCTTCTATTTCACTGTAGAAATCCTCTGCCCTAGAGACATATCTGGTACCAAAATAGCTCTGCGCATCTTCTCAGTCCTCAATGGAATGAGCCACTTCAGTAATGAGTGGACAAATGGTAGAGTCTCCAAGGTCATTCAAAGGTTGATGGTACTGTTTAGTAGCACTGTAAAAATAATAAGAATTCTGATCTGTGTAATTCTATGAACAATAGATAAAAACGGCAAATGTAAAAAAATGGGAATCAAAGACGTCTGAAAAATATTAGCACTACTTTGGTAATTATCTGCACATCTAATGAAGTGTAAACCCCTGTGGAAATTAGTAGACTACTGGGACTGTCTTTTCTGTAATTTAATATTTTGTATAATTCTTTTTCTTTGCTAATGAAATCTCCTTTTGTTTGCATGCCCTACTGCTACTTTAAAATTGAGCAGTTAATACTGTATTGCAAGGATTTCCTAAAAAAGCTTTATTCATGTTACTGAAATTCACAGTAACCGCTTATTTCTTTCTCTTGTGGTGCATCCTAAAATACCAAAGCACAAAATGAGTGATTTATCTATTTAGGTTTACATTAGTGGTGGCCTGAGGGGATAATTTCAGGCAGAAAGTCTATAATAATTTCTGCAGCAAAGCTCTTGCTTTAAGGGCAGAAAATTCACAAGGTTGTTGTACTGATGCTTCTATTCTCTGGTAAACTACAACAAAAGAGCCAATCTAGGCCATTTATTAAGAAAATCTTTAAGTATAAGCAAATATTTGAGCAATGTGTACTTTATTTTTGGATGAAGGATATGTAAAACTGACTGAGTCACAGATTTTAGGGTTTAAAGACAATGTTAAGTCAGCTAATATAATCTCATCTGTAAATCATGTCATTAAATTCCAGTCTTGTACTAAGACCAATAATGTATTTTGGCTGAGGAATATCTATAACATGTACAAATTTGTTTGTAACTTCTGTCAAAATAATTCCTTGCATTCTTGTGTGTATTTTTTTTCCTTTGGGTTTTTTATTTATTTGTTCATTTCCCACCCCTCCCCAATGCACGATTGATCTCAGACACAGAACTTAAAGGTAGCTGAAAATTTGGACATGTATCGTCATTCCTGGTCAGTTATCAGACTTTTCCCTCATCTGCTACCACACCTCTCAACAGTTTTATTTTCCTGTGAAAGTCTCTGCATATGCGTTTTTCTGTTGCTGTCTCCTCCTCCTAGGCTGGCAGGATAACACAACTTTTTCTCCTGGCCAAGACACTACAGGGAGGAGAGAGGACAACACTGTTAGCAAGGGAGCTGGAGCGACCATCAAACCTGTCTTTTATTCACTCTTTCCCTTCAGGAACTGGAGACCAGTCTCATAGCTCAGTGGCAAAACTGACCCAAGCATCTCGCTGAGGTAGGTCATTTGGGGATTTTGGAAGAACTGACTGATGGGTCAGAAAGATGAAAGGAGGTTTTCAGCAGACGTCTGCACAGGAGTCTCGAGCTCTACCCTCTTTCCCCCATTTCTCTCCTCACCACCATGTAGTTGACAATCCCTACCATTTCCCAGAAGAGCTGCCCTGGTCTCCCTCTTTCCTTTACAAACTCTTGGGAGAGGAAAAGGAAAATGGAGGAAGTGAAGAGGGAAGAGCGACAAAGGCCAAGAAGGGGAGGAGAAAGGAAGCTGTGGAGAGTGCTGGTGAGTAATGCTTTCTGATCCTGGTACAGCAAGGAGCAGCAGGGACATTATAGCTACTCATAGGACCACTATGTCCTACCCAGACCATACCATAAATATGAACTCTCCATGTGCCCTTCTGTTTTCTATGCTTGCGCCCTCTTCCCAAGCCAGCAAACTTCAAAACTTTTCTGGAGAGCAGGATTGCTAATTTTGCAGTCAGTGATACTAATTTCCAGTCATTTTAGTTATTAATTTTTACTGTGTCCATTTTTCTTTTCCTTCCTATTTCAGTAGTACATATATGTGGCTTCCTTCTGTTCCCTGTGCAGAACATATCTGGCACCTTCTCTTTAAGTCAGTTTCAACTCGCACTTTTTGTTTGTATGTCATGCAATCTTTTTTTTTTCCAGTGATTTTTGTGTCCACCCTTCCAAGTCTGTCCAATTCTGAACCTGCACAAACCTATTCTATTCCACATCTATTACCCCCCAAGCCCATTCTGCCCTCCTTTTTTCTTGCGGAAAAGGTACATCGTATTCCTGAAAGTCTTGTGTATCTGAGACGTATTTCTGTTGTAATTCTTGCTGTTCTTCACTGAATTAGCTGTCATTCTGTTCTGCAAATTCACTAATTCTTCTTCTGTGGGTAGAGATGCTCATCGTTCTGGGTTGCTGTATGTACATGATAGCAGAATAAGATATGTACTTGTGGGTACAGCTGAATGTAACAAGGTCCATGTATAAGGAACACCAGTAAGAGCACCTCACTAGTAGCTGGTTCTACATTCAGGCCATGAGTAGTATCTGAATCACAGATTCACAGAGTGATAAGGGTTGGAAGGAATCTCTGGAGATTCTCTAGTCCAATCCTCCTGCCAGAGCAGGATCATCTAGAGTAGATCACACATTCAGCACTTGATTGAAGAGATACAGAAGGCATCTGCTACAAGGAGTGAAGGATGGTAGCTACAGGCCTAAGTCATGAACCTTTTTGGTAGAGCCTTAGTTGGTCTGCACTCTGTGGGTTCATGTATTTTCCCAGTTACATGTTCATGTTAACCTGACAACTGAAATATAAGAATTATTTGCTCTTTATTTGGGATTTTGTACAAATATGTTTAAATTATCCTCTTTTTCATAGTGCAAATTTAAGGTGTTTTTTCAATTGTCATGAAGAAGTTAATCACATAGACATCTGACTGTTTACTGTTTTGAATTATTTGTCTTCTACACTTGTTAAAAAAATCAAAAATTACGTATTAAATCCATCACCTATTGTTGAAAAACAAATTTGAGAATTGTGAGGTTGGCATGTGCAAGAAAATGTCCTTAATCATCTTGGACATTTTAAATTCTTCATTATGGCAATCAGGCATCTGAGTTTCAGCCCTAGATCAAGATGATTGCTGCAAGCACACAGCCAGTCACTTATGAGTAACCACTATTATTGTTTAAGAAAAGGACGAAGGTTTTGTATATAACACATTTAACAGAGGCTTAAGTACAGCACTGTCTAGCTGAAAAGTATTGAGTAAGTTGTCATTTTTCTTTGTGAGCATACAGCAGCTGGAGAGGTCTGCTCTAGGCAGGAAATCTGATGGACATGGGGGAAGATGGAAGATGCCTGGAAGACACAAGCCTAGAGTCCATGGAGGTGATAAGAAAACCAGGCATTGGAACTGATGAGGCAGGCCGTGGTTCTTCAGATCCAGTTAAGCACTTTGCCATGCAACATCCACACTTTGAAATATCAGGAAGTGCTTTCAAAACCAGCATCTCTGTAAGACATATCCCTTCTCTGGAATGCATTCTGTAGCGTTCTGTAGCCCTTATTTCTAGGAAAAGTGCTGCTGAAGTCACACAGAAGTTAACAGAAGTCTCAGACTGGATTTAAGTGAAACAACACTAAAACCCCCATGAAGTGCAAATTAATTGGAAAGAGTTTAATTGGGATCACCAGTTTATTGGGATATCTCCCAGGGAACTGATTTAGTTTAATGAGAATGGATGGCAGTATCTGCTGATTAACTGGAAGAGAGTTAGCATATGCTGAGCTTAATGGGGAGGGCTCCAGCAAGTATCAAAGTGTGTTCAGGGTTTTTCCTAGCTCATAAGGGTAAGGTCGGCTTTTCTTCACTATTGTCAGAAGAGATTTTATCTAGGAATGAATCTCGTCCAGAGTGGTTTACATACAAACTCTTCCTTCCACCAGCAGCTTCCCCAACTGTGATATAATAACAGAAATATGTATTTTTGAAAAGTCAGACCATCTGTCTTCCTACAATAAATATAATTAGAGATAGCTATAAGGTACCTTAGCAGAGAGAGGAAAAGCGATTCTGCTGAGGATGGACAGAGCAGACAAGACTGGATTGGCAGATGCTTGTGATATTTTAACAGCTATGTTCCTAGACTTTTTACTCTCTCTGCCTCAGTTGGGTGCTAAAAATTATTCCTATTCTCATCACTTCAAGGACTTATTATTATATTTAGCTAATATGCTTAGTTTTACAGAATTGTTGAAAGCCCAGCTAGATCATGTATAAAATTTTGCCTTCAAAGCTCCTTTAAGTGGAATGTCCAGGACACGTCTCCAGTTCTTCTTATGTGTACTGACTTTTCATATCCTTTCCTTATGAAACAACTACTAAAATTCTTGACATCCCAATGTAATATACATCCCAATGTAATATAATTCAGAATATCTTATGCAGTGTATGCTGTAATAAGGTATGCCTTAATATCTACTGAAGTTGGCCTTTGGTTATTCTTAATTGCTTGTATGAAGTCATTTAGGTTAAGAGCTTTTACTTTGAGTTTAAAACCCCTCTCTTCCTACATAATGTCCTGCTGAGAAGGTTGTGATTTAAGACCTCCCTCTGTTTAACTTGGCTCATGCTTAAATATTTGTACTGTTGCATTTTAATTTTTTGCACTGTCTCCAGGGATTCAAGGCAGAAAAGTTTGTGTGCAACTGTAGTACAAATGATTGATACGGTATCTATCAAAGTTGCCAAATTTGCTAATCTCTATATTTGCAATGTTAATGTTTTCTATAAAATTGTCAGTTAACTTCTCTATTATGGTATTAAATAATCCTGGCTGCTAGAGCCAAGCTGTGCAGAAGTCAGCTACATAGTTATTAAACACATTAAAGCAGAAGATATCAACAAAGAGCATTTTCCCTTCCTCCTGGCACCTCTCATTTGGTGCAGGTGTTTGATTGTATATTAGGAGCTGTTGCAGAAAATCCCTGAAAACAGGTTATTCTCCAGGGTCCTGTTTTACTATAAAGACAGCAGTTTATACCACCATTCTGCTCCTTCTTCATTCCTGCTGTCAGTTCCTGTTACTTCTTTTCACCTCACAATCTATTGCACTCTTCCCGTGTGAGACCAGACCTCCCACTGATAAACTGTGGTCATGGAGAAACCATTCCTCTTTTGTCTCTAGCCATCATCTTCCAACCACCAGCTTGCTCCCGTTAAGGCTCTCAATCACCTGAAGACTTCCTGGGTTCGATCCCCCTGTCTGGATTCAAAGCTTTCTTCCCCGTCAGTGATACCTTACTCCCTCCTTAACCCACTATACCCATGCCATCCTCTCTAGAAAAGTAACTGCTCCAATTCTGTAACTGGGCACTGATGGAGGCCACTTTTCTTGTGCACCTCATGCTCTAGCTTCAACTTGCTTCTACACAAGTGACTCTTTATGCATTACCAGGACAAATATACAGCATACGTTTCTAATCTAGGGGAAATGTGAAAATACAGTGTTTCCTACTCCAGAAGAAGTGCTGTAACTTTATAAGGATTTACAGACTTTTTGAGCCTTTACAAACAAACTGTACTGTCAAAAAACCAAAACCAAAAAATAACAGCAAAAAACAACCCCCTGCTAAAAGCCTCCAAACTACTATTTTCTGCAGCAGTTATATGCCAATAAAAGCATTTCATACTCCAGCAGGAGAGGTGTAGGGTAGAGCTTTGTATTTTGAATCATGGATCTCATAAAAATGAAGTATTCATCCAATTACTGAGTCATTTTCAACATGAAAAGGTTGGAGCTAAGAGCTGACTTTGGTACCTATATATGTCCCCCAGAGTTTTGCTATTGAATTCCATGGATGCAAGGTTATGTGTAAAAAAAACTATTACATTTATACTGTGAAACCTACATTGACACATCCTGATCTTGTCATTCATCCTCTTCAGGTGAATACTTGCTTGAAACTCATTTGATAGTGTAATGGTACAAATAGAAAGTCTTAAGAAAAAGTCAGTAATTTAGAAGAGAGTCAAGAATCTTGGTCTCTCCTAATTGTGTTAGCAAATTTTGACATCATGAGCAAGAACTTCCCATCCCGCAGTATTGGAAATCTCTGCAAAATTAATTAAGGCGTCTGCTGTTGATGCAGGAGGAGGGAGCCGAATCCGAGTAGGATGGGAAAAGATGTGTGGACACACTGCAAACTCATCACACAGCACAGGACTACAGCAACTCTCTTCAAAACCCAATATGTTGCTACAAAGCTGAGCTGGCTTTAGTGTGTTTGGCAGAAGGAGGACTGCAAGCAAAGATGAGAGCAGGTGGAGAGGCTCAGAAAATTTGTAAGAAGATCTTTGTAGAAATGACCTTCCACTGAGGCTTTCTCCAACAGTCAAGACTTTAGGAGAGGATGATCTAAGCCCTTAGAGCTTATCAGATTTTGATTTAAAAACCCACAGACTTAAAGCTACAGGGACACCCTTCAGGTTGTGCAAAGCCTTTATTCACTTCAAGTTAAATCTGATCTCCCCTTTATAATGAAGCAAAGCTTTTATAACCCTCAGGCCTTGGTAAAGGAACTGTTGTTTTAAAAAGCACTGTTGGAATAACAGGAACAGCTAAGCCAGGAGAGAGCAAAATATGAGATTTTTGTACCCTGCTAAATACAGAATTATAGAGATGCTACTTGTACAGTCATCTATACAAGACAATACGCTCTCCCCTCAACATACTACCAAACAGTTATTGACATTGAACTTAGACAATCATGCCTGGAATATGAGTATAATGTTTAGATAATATATATAAAAAGAAAACCATCTGAAACTCTCATCATAAATGCCCTACCACGGGGTAGCTATCTGCTAATTCTGCAGTGCTCTTGGCTTAATAGAGCACAGTAAATATGAAAACCATATTTAGAAACAGAAGTATGTTTCAGGCCCTGCAGGAAAGCTCTGCATACTCAAATAATGATTCTTGACCAGTTTTTAATAGTTGTGCTGCTATTCTTTCCTGTTTGAGACACTGTTTTCAAGAAAATCAAATTACGTGGCACAACTTTTAATGGATTGGACTATCTTTTTTGCTGCTCTACTTAAATTTTTGAAGTCTTTATTTCTTCTTAAGAAGGATCATTTTAAGTGTATTTTAGGACATAAAAGAAGAAACATAGATATCCAGGATGAACACAGGAAGAGATTCATAGCTTTGAATGTCACAGTTTTGTCACAATCACAGGAACCTGGTATTCATCTCTCACAACCTCACCTCACCATCTAGAAGTAAGACACTGGATAAAGCTGCTTGTCTAGTCTCGGTGGAAGAGATGTGTCCAAAGGGTCTTTACGTCCATGTGCTTAGACACCTGTTTAAGATGACACAATCACACTGTAGAGGTGTTTCTGTTTCTTATTTGACTAGAGAGGAGCTCAGGGACTAGTTGAGTCCTTATACTTAGTTAATAAAATAAAAGTAGGAGACATAAAGCACATTTTGTCTGAAGTTCCAATTAGTGCTTCCTTGTATTAGCTTTGTTGAAAATCTAGTATGTGGGGAACAGTGAAGCTTTTAGGAAAAAAAATAAGATGACCTCTAGTTCACTTCTCATTGCATTTCCATTTTTTGTGTAATGGCATATTAATCTTCTTTCAACCTTCTGGAAATTCTCCATGGTTCTCAGATTTCTTAGTATTACATATTAAAACCTCAAATGCATGTTTGATACGGTCATTTCGATACCTGAAGCTGTGCTTAGAAAGAGTTGCTAAGTTAAACCATCCATCTTTAGCAATATCTGTTATCATCAGAAAATACAAAATATTTCGTCATCTCATGATATAGAAATATATTATTTTCCTGAATGCAAAAAGCTCATTGACTTCTCCATTACAGTATTAAAGCCAATGCACACTCCACCATGCCTAGTAGGTAAAATACCAAACTCACTGATTAAATTTCTTCTAGTTATATGAACTTCTGCTGTGCCATTATACCTAATCTTCCAAATTCTTTTCCTGTATCTTTTTGCTTCCTTTGTCTGTTCTCTATATTTCAGGGCTTGTGATTGGTACTGACTGCTATCAATTCTTCTTTCCACTTGCAATTTTTATAGTTTCCATTTTACATAGCAATTTTTACCTCTTCCTTTATTTTTTTCTTTAAAATAATAGCTTTCTTCTCTTTTATTCCTCAATGTGAGATCTGTTGTTAGCAAAATAATGTGAACGGTGTTTAATAAGTGTTTAAAATCTTTTCTCACAGATGGTTTGGCTCAAAATATTATCAGTTTTACAAGATTCACTCTTTTTTGCATTAAATACACATATCATTGGTTTGGATTTTATCCTGTGTACAGATATCAAATGTAATAAATTCATGATCTCTTACCCTTAAGCTAAAACTCATTTTAGTTGAAAGATGAGTCCCTGTATTTATCGTCATGAAGGCTAAGAGAGAATTCCTTCATATTTAATGCAGCATTTTCATAATCAGGAAATTGTAATTATAATTTTTTTTAACCACTTCTGAAGAGCTCTGTACTGGCTGTAAGTGACCGTCAGCGTAAGTCATTAAGGGCAAAGATGACTAAATTTTTTTTTTCTCCTGTGTGCTGCAACTAGCTGTTTATAGAGATATTGCACAACTCATTGCAGTGTGACGGTCTGTGGCGGGCACAGACCAGCATGTGATCTGCCTCTGCCTTCTATTAATAATTCAGGAATATTCAAGACTACTATTTTAGAGTTGCCAGGCACAATACGGGAGTGCTGTTCCCAAGCTCTGCAATCCACTTGATCTATCCCAAATAAGCTAATTTAACCATTTTAGTCGCACAAGTCCTGTCCATGAGCCTCAGTTATAGCCTGCCAGCGATGCACACCCATTGTTTCCAATTCTAGGTTATTACCAGACTCTTAGTGCTGGCATATAGGCAGCTAGAGAGTCTCTTTTCATAGCCCTTGGTGACTCAATTGGTTTTATCCTTGACACCTTGATTTTATGGCAAATGAGAATACTTTTTTTTTCCCCTTCAATCCCCTTTTTGATATTTAGGTTGATGCCTGGCTGGTATAGCTTGCCACTTCCACAAACAGTACTTTCCTATCTGCTTTAGCAAAGTACAGGTAAACCAGCTTCTTCTCCTCAGCAAATGGATCAGGACTCTACAGAGCCCAAATCTACCACTTAAAGCCACATGCCTGGTTAGCAACTCTCTTCCTGGGCATCCTGCTTTCTGTCTTGCTTTACTTGTAAGAGAAGAATGCTCTCTGACCAGGAATTGTATGGATGGCTCCTGTCTCCCAGCAGTCTATTGGGAACCCTTCTTTTGGAGACAACACAGCTAGCTGGCACTAGCTCCTGTGGGGAAATTACCAGTAAAATTCCCCATTCTAATCTCTGAGCCTCTAGAATTGTGTTAAATCAACTTAAGGAAGAGTGTATGTAGTTAAGAAGAAGCAGGCAGATCCACGATCCTTTAGCACTATCTTCCAAAAGGGGTTCTGGCCTGTATTTCTTCTTTCTCCTGGAATATATTCTCATTCTTTATTTTTCATCTCTGGCTATTTACTCAGAAGACAAATTCCTGGAAGTTGAGCAATGGAAAGCTGGGCAAGACCGTGTAGTGAGGGTTTATCAAAATCTCATTGCACCAGATAAAGCCAATTACGTGTGTCACCATGGAGTAAAATAAGCCTTGTTCAAATGAATTTTCTCCCTGTGATGTTATATTCACTGAGCTCCCATGTCACTGTAACTGGGAACCCTGAGATGTAGATACACTAACATAACAGTACGAAAATTCACAGAGGAGCAGAGCAGGTACTGGGAAGGCATCTAGCAGGTCGATAATTCTCCAGTCACCCTGGGAAGGGGAGACAACTGCTTTCCTTGGCACAGAGCGTTGCTCAGGGCTGTTGGCATCTCTCCTGCCTACAGATTATTTCCCTCCCCAATGCACTGTAGGAAGAAACATGTAGCTGGAAAAAAAAGAGGAGTGATTAAGCAGATACATTCAACCTGATGAGAAAAAGTTCTGCTTTCTGCAACCTGCTGGCAGTATCCAGTGCAGGGTCTCTTTTGCTCGTGTCTTGTCCCAGGACTCCAGCCAAGGACAGAGGTGTCGCCCCTCCTGGGAAGGGTTTTGCTTGCTCAGCTTCCTCCTCATGCCAATCCCATAAAGCCAGATGGCTTGAGCTTTACATGAGGAAATCTTAGCGCAGCAGGTTGACACAACTGTTTTTTACACTCCCTACATTTTCTTACTAGGCTGTCTTTGGAGATCTAACAAAACTGAATCCCTCATTGAGACACCACTCATTAGCATCTTGAGCTGGGTATTGAATGGCTGCACCCTATTAGAAGGACTTAAATCTATCTCGATAAGATAGATTTAATAATTGAAAACTTAGAAATCGCTGATAGACTTTAATCTGCATTCCTGGCATCTTGTATAGGAATTAAAGTTTTACTTTATTTGACATCCTTTGTCTGTGTATGCACGCACTAGAAATTTGAAAGAAAAATTGCTAAAATATTTAAACAAGAAAGTACAGAAGTTTTGAAAGAAACCTTAAAGTACCAGATAATTTGAGACAAAAACATCCCAGTGTATTATATCATACTGTGCTCTCTTCAGTTAGTTTCACAGCACAGAAAACTACATTTTGTGACAAAGCAGAACCTGTCACTACTTTAACATCAACACAACACTGGAACAAACTTCACTGAGCTTACTACAGCTGGTGCATAAAGATCCATTCAGTAAATTATGCTTTAAAAACTGCATTGAGAGACTTGGGCTAATTTTATTAGAGATTTTAATTCTGATTCTCTGTCTAGTAGTTGGGTAACTGTAAAAGAACTATTTATTAATTTAAAGTTCATGCAGCTGATTGATGCATTTTAGATTTAATAATCACATCTTCCTTAATCGAGTTGTATTTGCTCAGACAGAGCATATAATTAAATCAAGTCTTTTCTAATCTTTCTCATGCCAGATTATTCTGTGGTACATTGGGTAAGAACAGTCAAAAGTATGCATTTAGTTAATTTAAGCTCATTGAAAAAATCTGTAGTCACATTGTGAATGTCTGGGATATTAATCATTTTCCAAAATAAAGAGATGTTTTTTTCCCCACATATCTTCTGCTGTAAATAAGAAGTGTATGGAGGTAGCAAGACTGGAAATGTGGCTAGGAAGGAAACTGTTTTAAGAAATCCCAGCAAATTTATACAGGATATAGTGAAATCTGCATACTGCATGACCAGCAATCTATTTCAGACAGTTGCTCTGAAAAGTCTTTATGAAGAAGGAGAGGGTACTGTTGCTGAGGAGCGTGTACTTGCTCTGCCTGTTCCTTACTATTCTGTCAGATGATGCAGATTATACAAGGCGATCAGAGAGAAGACACAAACAATGCCAAGACATAGCTAAGAAATCACAGAAAAGAAGAATGAGGAAATGCGTTACTGAGACTCTGATGTGCTTGTGATGCCCGGTCAGTTGTTTCCAAGATGCAAGTCCAGCACCAAGACATAAAAGATTTAAAAAAATGGTTTGAATGAGGGGGGAAAAGTTATTTAGAGTTGGAGGTGGATCTCAGAGTTGCAAGAGGAGGAAGGTAGAGTTTAGGCATACAGAGGTTTACTTTTTTTAATACTTCTCTCTGACTGCTGTAGATCTTTTGATAGATGAAAAATATAGGAATACAATTCATAATGATATGTTCAAGACTGGCATTTTCTTCTTTTGTGATAGATCAGAGGAACTGAATATAGAATAGAATAGAATAGAATAGAATAGAATAGAATAGAATAGAATAGAATCATTAAGGTTGGAAGAGACCTCAAGGATCATCCAGTCCAACCGTCCCCTCCATCTATTATATGGATATGCTACCAATGCATCTTCTGTGTCTAACAGTTTGAAAGTTTTATTCTGCAAAAAAGAGCTATGGAAATAAGCAGCATCTTTCTCTGTGATAAATGATGTTAGTGCCTCGAGTCTAGATTACTGACCTGATCTAATTTGTCCATCAGAGTTAAATTATAAAATTTATCCTTTTTAATAAACAACAGTGGTTGCTGATTAAAAAATGACCTGCAGCAGAATCTGATTTCTGTTCTTGATTTCCAAACACTATAATGTTATTAAACACAGCGTTGTGGGGCTATAGTGTTTTGTGTGAGGATTTTGATCTCATGCTCTATGGCATTTCACTTGAAGAATGATTTGCTCTTAATATCACATTCAACTCTGTACTAGGAAAGGTCTTATAAAGACTTGTTTCCTTGACTACCCCATGTCACAAGCTCGGAATGTAATTCCATAGCAGTAAAAGGAAAAAAAAATAAATCAGCACTTGTGTATAATTAATAACAAATCACAGAATAAAATCTGGTTAGCAAAGTGCTGTCAAGGTGCTGCTTGTGAAGTAAAGGCACGCTTTTCTTTGCAAGTGATTTGTAAAACATATGCAGCATGATTATTTGTCTTCCCAGTACAAAAAAGTACCAGTGTTGGTCTTTAATGTTTCTTTCTGGAGGCAAGCATGCATTGGCTGAGGTCAATGGGGATACTGCCTTTCTGAGCAGGGTATGTCAGTTCATACGACTCAGCACTGTATAAGCTGTAGGGGTTTGCTCCTTGCTTGAAATAAGGCCAACCTACATGACATACACTGTGTAAAAGGACATTATAATAAAAATTGCTTACATTTGCACTTCCTGTTAAAAGTTCTTTTGTCACAGTGTCATCCGGAGGTATTTCTGAGGTTTTCAGTTCAGTGAACGCCCTGTGTCTTATATGAGCTCAGGGTAAAGGCAGCTGTTACCTCTTATCCGGATCTTCTGGAATGGAAATCTGAGCAGCAAATTTAAGTTATAAACGCGGATAGTTTATCTAAATTCAATGAGTGAAAGCAAACCTGGCCCTAGGCTTGGGAAGGGTCTTGTAACTCCTGGCCTGGGTTCTGCTGAGATATGCCCTTTGATATAAAATACAGACGAACAAGGTATTACTACACATGCTGATTGCTCCTCTGAGCATTACTTAACTGGCTGCTCATCTTTTTCAAGTGGACTTTACTCCAGACACTAGTGTTCTGTGGCAAAAAGTTTCTTCCCAGTTTAGAACTGTTTTATCCTGCTGACTTAGAACCAGTTCTTTAGGAAATCAGCAGATCTGCTGTTTGTAATTGAACATAATCAGTTTGTTGCCTAACCCCACTGACAGTAGAACCAGTTTGTTGGATGCCAGAGGGGTGGTTTTACTTGCCACCACCTTCCTTGGTCTCCCAGCATTGAAATTATGCTTTAAAAAAAATAATCTTACCTATCAGCTTATTAAAAGCCTTTCTAAGCTGGCTAGTCAGCTTCACAGACTGTGCTCTTTCTGATAGCTATTCAGATGAAGCTGACAAAATGTGCTTATAGCCTTTCTGTGTACCTATCATCTCCCACATTTCACATCAGTGGCATGCCTTGCCAGGGTAGAGCCCTGCTGGATAATAAAATGCTAAATAAATTATAGCTGGAGGGAAAAGAGATGGTGTTGATTGATGCAAATTCCCTGAAGTCGATGTAATAGTATCTTCTGAGGCTGTGTTAGTGACAGTACATTGAAAGAAGAAATGTTTGTTTCTGGGGGAAAAAGAAAAAAGGAAAAGATTACATATTACATCTCTAGTAGCAGAGGAGTCTGCTGGAGGTACACACCATTTGTGATAACAAAATTGACCAAAGATCTTATGATTTTTGTGGTCCTACACACCTGTAGTACTATTCTGTGAGCATAAAGGGTCCAATTAAAACAAGACAATACACAAATCAGTCTTTCCTCATTCTGCTTTTCATTTTCTCTCTACAAAAGACATTGTCTTCTTATCTCAATTAATTCCACATGCCCTCCTGTACAGACATGATTTTGAATTCTGTAGCTGCTATCCTATTTCCAAAAAGTAATTTTCTTTATTTAGAAATAAAATAGATTACAGACACAGATGACAGAAAGGCACTATAAGGATCTGGACTAAATGGACCCAGACTCTGCTTGTATATACTTTTTCCCTTTTTTTTTTTTTTTAAACTGTGATAAACCCTGTCTTTGCCATTTTCTATTTATTGTATGAACAGGAGGTAAGTAACTGACATCACAAATTAGATTTAAGAGAACCTAGGAAGTACTTTGATCCTTTTTGTAAGTAGGGGATTTGAATAGAGAGGACCTAGGAGTTATTTGGAAATTTGCTCCTTGCTTCCTGATGACCTTGGCCAAGACACTTCACTCTTCTGTGCCTTGTTTTCCACATTTATAGATGGTATCAGCTTTTGTGAAGGACATTGAGATGTGGAGTGCCTGCTACACAGCAGCTTTCCAGGCTTATTCTTGTTCTTGCATTCCCTGTCTTTGTGGTGGATTGGCAGACAGTCACAAAGGGCCAAGGCACATACTAGGAAGGCACAGGTCAATGACACTCACATCCCAGAAATATTTTTAATCTTTCCAGCTACTTTGAAAACAATAGATTTTTCTATTCCCAGCTGGTCAAGATGGTAGCCCCAGAGGGTGTCCTGAGAGACAGAGATCAAACCATGGAGATCAGGATGAAGAAAATGATCAAAAACCTCAGGTGTCAGAAAAGCATACCAGTAGCCAAGAGATAAGACACATGCTGAGAAAGAGCGAGCTCTGGAGCTCTGTCATCATGCAACGGAGAGGATGTTGGAAGGGAGAAGTTCTCACTGCCACTGCCACTCTACAGCTTCCTTAGGCTGCTGGTACTTATGGAAAATGTCCTATTAAGTAGGAGAGAGAGAGCAGAAGTTTTCCTATGGCTTTGGAAAAAAGGAAAGAAAATTCCAGAACAGTCTCTCATGACGCCATATTCATCTACAGCCATTAGGAAGAGGCTGGACTGCCTCACGAGTCTCTTGGGAAGAAGGATCTCCCTGGCAGCCACATAACAATTGGATAACTTCTGTGCTTGTGTGATGCGGAGTTGTGTTCCTGGCTTGCCCAGGAAGATTCATTTATTTGACTGCAGAACTGATGGATGTACTCAGTCTAAGTGTGTGTGTTACTCTGTGTGGGTTTAAAAGGCTGGTCTTATTGCCTATTTCACATTTTTTCACCTAGGAAATGAGTGTGAAAAGTTAGTGAGAGATGGAGATCTTTAGTACAAAATGCTTGTAAGCATAAAAAGATGAAACGTAAAGGCCTCTTCGAAATGCATTTTTTAACTGCTATTTTTATAAACGTCTTGTTTCTGTAGCATTTGTGGTCATTTCCTTCCTTAGAAATGTTGTTTTGCAGTTGTTTTCATCCACAAAACATGGACCTTCTCTGGCTTCTGTCTTAACTAACCAACCAGTATAAATTTCTCTTGAAATTCACAGCTGTCTTCACTGAATGTGAGCAAATGAGCCTGTCAGGTTGAGCTGACTCTAAACTTTTCTTGTCTTTGGGATGCAAATCCTTTTAAGTATATTTAGGTCATCTCCATTTGATTTTCATGGGACATACAGTAGGGGTGGGGAAGCAAGTTGTTGTTGATAAAGAAAATGAAAAAGATGTGCTTTAAATCATTCTGTTCAAAGTCACTGTCAAAGTCGTCACCCTCCATGCAGCAACCTAAACATGCTGGGCTTCTGCTTTCCTTTGGTTTGTGTCAGAAATAGGCTTTTTCTCCATTGCCTTCATCTTTCACTTATAATTTAAACCTGGTTGACTGGTAGCTGTCATGGAAGACTCAGGTGCAAGCTAGTGAGTGGTTTAAATTCCAAAGCTAAACCCCTGGACTCGCCCTGGTAGTTAGGTGTTTTTGATGCTTCACTGAAATTGTTCATCAAATTCCTCACCTCTTTCCATGTTCTTTACCTTCCTGGCCTGAACACCCAGCAAGCTGCTTCTCTTAAAATAACATTCCCCTGACACGAAGTCTCAAGGCACCACTTAAAATTGCTCATATTTAATTCATCTTTGGATTTCCCCAGCTGGAGATGCTTAGGTATATATTATGGCCAGCAGACTGGAAAGGCCCAGATATTCAAAAGCTGGATAAATAACTCTTAATAACATAGAGCATAAAGTATTTGCTGTACCTTGTATTCCTCATCCAGCTCATCAGAAGAGGAAGAAACAGGATCAAAATCTGTGCGGTGCTCAGATAGCACAGCATTTCAGACCTGATTGTCCTTAACACAAATCCCTCTTTACTGCTGGTTTATATAATTTCTTCCAACTTTATGGCTGAGTCATCCCTCCCAGTCTGCCTTAATGTAAGTCAAAAATCGGGCACTAATGTGGTGTAATGGTTTTCATCCTGACAGATGATAAAATGTATAATGCAATGTGTGCAGAGGGACGATGCTGGCTTTGCAGAGGGGGGAACCAAGGTCCCAGGGCTGGGGCTGTGCTGAGGAGCCTGGCTGGGCTGGTGGAGCTGATGCGCAGCACCACCTACACCGCAGAGCATAGGAGTCCAGTCGTGTCCCTGATGTCTGACAGCATTCAGTATTGCCTATGCTGCCGAAAGGTCCTGAACCAGCACTGAGAGAGAAGAAAGCAATTTCCTTCCTCAAAAACAGCAACCAAATCCATCAGGAGTGGGGAATGACACTTTGAAGAACCAGAGGTTTTGGTTTGGCAGCAGTCTTGAGAGAGATCAGTTGGCAGACCAAGGGGTATGTGGGAATAGGGGTTTATGAAGTGGGTGCATTGATTTATCTGTTGGTCCCCCTGGTCATCAGAGGGCTCTGTTTCTTACCACAGAGGTGTCACCTTCCTTGTCCACCTTCAATGCTGCCTGTGTGTTTCTGTGTTAGATGCAGATAGCACGCATTTTAGACTGAGCAGAGGTTTACATTCTGGCCTCTTGAAGGACTTTGCATGAGAGGTGAACTCATACCATCGGGCATTCTGCCTGTCAAACTGTTGCTCTCTAGTTACAAAAGACATGTTTTAGGCTCTTTCTGGGGAATATGGGCTCACGAGTGCTTTGCAGCTGGATTTCTGAAATCAGTTTTTTCAAGAACATTCAAAATGCATATGGGGGAGGAGCAATGGGTGAGATTTTCATTACTGGTTACATTTAATAAGCAGTTATTATTAGGTATTTAACAGTTGTTCCAAAACGTAGACATCATTAAAAATCTGGCTTATGGCTTTCAAGGTAAAATTACAGAACTGGCTGCAACTGAAAGCCTTAAAACTTCAGAAAATGTAAAAAATACATTGTTTAATTCCAGTAAGGATTATATGTGGGATACAGTTGGGCTGAGATCATATAAAGGATTTCTTAACGTGGTTAGGATGACTTGCATAGTCTACTTGTAACTGCTGTTTGTAAGCAGCAAGACCATGGCAGAACATCCTTGGGAAACTCCAACCAGTGCCAGGGAAAACAAAGACTACTGCTGACAAATGGAAATAGATAGTATTAAAAAGTTCTTTAACTGAACAGTCCTGTGATAGAATCACAGCGCAAAGTTTAAGGACTCTGCTTAGTGTTTTCCCACATCTTAATGCCAAAAAAAAAGACTTATGAAGCTTAATTATTTAAGACGACAGCCTATATATTCCCTTGCTTAGCCAGTGCTTAAAAGACCAAACGGATCTTCTCCAGTTAAAGACCCTGACTGTGGAAAGAACAGGAGTTTTATGAGTAGTGACAGTAAAGTTTACTGTGCTACATCTGCCTTTACTGTTTCATGTGATTAGTCTTGCCCAGTTTAATACAGCAAACTCTCCACTGATTTCAGGATTGCAGTTTTTAGCTCTTAGTCAACACAGACTTTCTGGTTTATATTTTTATTTCGAGGTCTGATGTGACAGAGGTTTCAATTGGATACCATTTGCTGTGATCAGAAGTGTGCTTTCAAATATTTTTAAATATTTTATAGATTAGCACTCAAAAGGAAGCAGAGCCTAGAAGAGAAATAACTGCTACTTCAGCTTCTTTTCTGTGACTGCTGATGAATTAATGATTATTTTTTTACATCTCTTATACCAGTAGCAGGCATGAAAGGCTTTAACATCCAGGATACCTAAAAACATTAGTAGACGAAGGCCATGGTGGAGTCCTAGATTAGTGGTGACGTGCTGGGGCCAGTCACTGAGAGGGGGGGAATTGTGGGTCAGTTGTGACGACAGGGAGAAAGTGGTCTCTGGGGAGCATCCCAGGTCACCTGCAGGCACGAGGAGCAAGAGACCACTGTCCCAGGGCTCTTTTCCCTACTTCTTGCATTTGGACACATAAGTGGTCAAAACTTGTGTGAAAATCTGAGTGTATATATGTGTGGTGTATACATATATATGTGTGTCTATAGAGGGATGGCGTAGGGGGGAGGGGGAGAAACTAAACACGTGGTTTATACATTCAGATTGGTATAAAGGTAGAGAAATCAGAGGCTTTTGATTTTGGAATGAAAAACTGACTAAATTAGACAAAAAAATAAACACAGCTGTTCCTCCTAAGCAGAAAAGGAAGAGAAAGGTATCCAAGAGCCCAGTCCACCATAAGCTGTTGATTAACCAGACCAGCTGTTATTTAATCCAACTTTGTCTGAAGTATTGAGGGTTTTCCGAGTGGCCTGAGGATCAAATGGTTTGGCTTATCTAAATCAAATATGGTACTATTTTCCCCATCTCTTTGTTTTTAATAGAGTTTACATTTGACGTTGGTTTTGTTTTGTGTCTTCAGTGTCAGTGTTTCAGAAGGCAAAGGAGTCTGGAGTTAAGTGGTGTAGAGCCTGGTTGATCTTCTTCAAGCTTCTAAAGCTACCTTCAATGACTGTCATATTAGTGGGATAAAGAAAGGTACAGTGCTCCATCGAACCAGCTTTCCTTCTTTCTGTGCTATGCTCCAAAATATTTGCTCAGGGTTTTGAACATCAGTTTAAAAATTCTTTGCTTTGATCTGAACTACCTGATAAAAAAGCACAGATTTTCTGGAGTCCTTCTTTCTATGTTTCTAATCTGTTTATTTCATTTATGAGTAAGAATGTCTCTATTTTAAATATCTTTTGTAGTGCATATGTAATAAATATTGGGTCACAGATGAAGATAAAATCCCAAAGAGATTTGGGTAAAAGGAAAAAGAATGTAACAAAGGAAAAGTGGATAAAAAACCAATACCATGAGATCAAAAGTTATTTATGCTTGTACAGTGTTTATACATGTATTTATAAACACACATCAACTATAACCCAGCTGTAACTCTGCCCTGTTGTTAGCCAGTTACAAAAGCATCAGTACTCTATTCACTGTCAGCTATTTAAACAGACTCCTGAGATGAGATTGATGACATTTTCACAAATTTTTTTCCCATTTCTTCATAAAGGCTGGTGTCTCTCCAACGTGTTGCCATAGTCCCTACTTACCCCCAAAGCAGAATAATCTGTTCCCCTCATTCCAAGCTGCCCACCCATGCAAAAGTTACATATGAGACTTGTGTAAAATGTAGTTTACCTGTAAACTGAGTGTTTGTGTGCATGCACGGTGTTTGCTGGGGCCACGGCGGGTATGGGGCTAGGCAGGATGAAGAGCAGGGAATGACTGACCGTACTGAGCCAGGAGAGGAGGAAGCAGCTCTGGCTGTGCTCATGACTTGAAGATCTTTGGAAGTTCAAAACTCTTGTTCTTTCCTCTTTAAGTATTATCTTTGCATTTCTCTGTAAATTTTCTCCTCAGAGTGAGTATGATGTCCCAGCAGCATTAGCAATGAGCTGGGACACTAAAGGCATTGCCACTTCTTTTTAACATCAAACTATTTGAGTGAGAGGTGCTGGGTCTTGTAATATCAGTCCTAGATGTGGAGCCCATAAATGGTGCAGTGGTTTCCTCACTCAGTTACTAACTGGTCTGTGACAGTAACATTGACACTGTGGTTGCAGACACATGCAGATTGGAAATTAATATGCTGAGACTGAGAGATATGACAGCATATAGAAGGCAGACCGTCCAAGCTCTATTAAACCACTTAATAAAAGCTGAGTGAAAGTATCTAAGAAACATGAGAAAACCTTGGATTACCTTATTTAAATTTGTTACTTAATGAAAACATAAATATTTAAAACCCATGAAGTTATTAACTAAATTAACCAGAATTATTTTAAAGATATAATTTACTCAGCCAGATCATCAGCCCATGCAATCTCCATTTAAATTGATAGAGCTATGCTGTCGTACACAGCTTGAGCTGACACTGATAAAGTCATATAGCTTTTTAAGCACACTGCTTTTGGAGCATGAGGGGTTTTTTTTGGTTACAGCTGCATAGGTACTTGTCCTGTGACTTAAGATTCATAAAAACACATTTAATACATTAAAAAAAAAAGTTCACTTGTGATAACTTACCATTCTGTAAAGTTTATCCTCCAGATCCTGATTAATTCTTTGTAAGGCTAGGTAATTGTTTTGTATCCTAAAACAAAGATGATATCATGTAACTGAATGCATTGTTTTTCATGTTGTTTTTTACCTGTAATTTTCACATCAGTACAAAACCTTGACTAGCACTACTTGAAATCTATTTTCTTATCACTCCTGTTGCCAGTCAGTGGTTGCCTTTGAAATGTAATTGCCACCTACTTCCTAAGCAAAACTTCTTTGTCATGTTTACTTACTATATTTAGTGGCAAATTCCATCAGGAAGTGAAAATAAGTTTGCCGTTCTGCATTTGTGTGCCAACATGCACTGCAGCATGGGAACTTGCACAAAGAGGTTATAGCTTTACATTGGCCTCAGAAATATTATGTCAGCGAGGATGCTTTGGTTGTGTGCTTAGAAAGTACAGGAGAAGATTTATGGAGTGCTCTTAATAAGAATTGCAGCAGAAACCTGATGACTGTAGCAAAAGTAACACATGGGCACCAACATATGACTTAGAAGAGAATATTCCTTCTTTTTATGGAAGTTCAACGAACTGTCTATTCTCAAGAGCTAAACACATCCTTTTTCTTCAGGAAATACATTTCAATAGCTTAGCCTGGAAAAGATGGGTATTAATTTTTATCAGCACTGAGGGATTGAATGGATTCACAAAGTGAGACTTCCCTGCTTATTCCAGAGCGATACACCAGAGAAAATTTTCCGTCTGTACATCTTTAGGTTGCTTAGATGTTAATCTTGGTATTGTAATGAACAAGCTGTGCAGCCTGTGGAAATAACATTGCTATTTTGGTAGTAGCTGTGCCTTTTTCTTCACAGAAAGTAAGGAGGATAGCTCTGTGTTCTTGTTTGTACATATCACCTTAGCGGGATGTAAAATGTAAAGGAAATGTTAGAAGTTCAGCTATGAACAGTTTGTCTGAATACATCTATATGTTTGTACTGGGAATCTTAGGTCAATAGTTTCCAGTATTTTCAGTGGTGAGTGGATTTTATGTAACGGGCAAGTACATTCACTATAAGAGTGAACTCAGATGTAATACACATTCATTCAGCAGAAAGCCACTTCCTCTGAGAAGCCTGGATCTGGACAGAGTTTCCCTGATGATCAGGAAGGGACCAGGATTAAAGAAGTCTCTTTGGCTTATTGTATGCTTAGGAGTGGCTACTGAAATCAGAATGAAGACCTGCATTCGAGCCATGCCATGCCATGGAATCAAGGGGTCCAGCCCACCTCTTCCTGGCAGTGAAGTGTCTCTCCCTGCTTCTGTTGCCATGGAGATTGATTTTCTTTCCAGTTAAATGACCAAAATTCTCCATTCGAGGGCATGCGAGTGGCTCACGGTGCCCCTCACGAGGCATGCAGGGCTCCTGCTGGGGCTCCCAGTAATACCATAACATCTGCCACACAGACCTGGGAGGAGAGGTCTGTGCTGAGGACAGCTGCTCCACGGGCATAAATAATGACATCCCCATGGATGAAACTCCCTGGGGTACCGAGGGTCAGCCCAGACTCAGGGCAGCCGTTTCAAACGTGCGTTGCAAGCCTGGGGGAAATTTCAGCATCATGTACATTTTACAGAGCTGCTGAGCAGAGATTTCCTCCCTGTAAGGAGGATCTGTGGTAAAGTGTTTGCTAAGGTGGTGACCCCAATGGGCTGAAAATCTGTGAAACTTGTACCAACCTACAGCTTCATCATTACTCACCAGTTCTCACAGTGCTATTGTGTAAATGTCCAGGTGACTTAAAGGACTGACTGCAGTTTACGGATCTCTGAATCGTCTGTGCTCCTGCTAGATGCAGCTTTTATTACTCAGCCTCTGCATAGATATTTATGTGGGCAGCTTTAGGTATCCTTGAGATTTTCACAGTTATTTAGCCAGAGTCAACACAACAGAGAGAAACTTTAGGGTATCCTGTACCCAGCTTTTCATGGCAAAGGAGAGGGCAGAGATGACCTTGGTAAACCAGTGGAAGCAAGGAGGCTAAAAGTCGCTTTGCCTGCAAACAGCTACTCAGCACTAACATAGTTATGTTTTGCTGGTAATGCTGTGTATTGTGATGCAGGGAACAAGGATTTAGAAAAATGAGATATAGCCTGCTGGGCAGGTACCAGATGTGCCCCACTATCATGTCTGTCACGGTCTCCAGTTTTTCTCTAGTAAGGAAAAATAGAACAGGTCAAACATGCACCTAGACAGCTTGTGGCTCAACTAGAGATGGTGTAAAACTAATGCAAACTTTTAGCACCTGCAACCTCCTAAAAGTTTGCGCAGGTTCAAAAGCATCTGCATAAAATCTGAAAAAGGGAAAAGAATTATTGGTTCAGGGCTTTTCTAGCTCAGACCTCTCTGTGCTCCAGTCCATTCTGCAGTACAGACCTATGTGGAGAGCTCAAAGGGGACACTGAAGTTTCCCTTTCCATATCTGTAAGATCACGAAGCACCAGCAGTAATTTGGTTATCTGGCTTATGACGGTGGCAATCCATCACTGGGTTTTCTCCAAGGCTTCTGTTGACATTGTTTTTCTCTTGATAAGGATGACTAGAAGATTGGTCAAATTAATATAATCGTTCTTGGCTGGCAACACTTCCATCACATAGATGGTAGAGGGGGTTCTCATGAGCTTACACCAATCTGCTTCTCTCCTTTTGACTTCTCTTGTTTTGCCCATTAAATTTTCCTCTGTTGTATGTTTAGGTGAAAGTAGCCCACAAACTCCAGTTGTCTAACACATTCATTTTGCATTGAAAAAATTGACCACTTCCCAGTAAAATCAAATCCAACCTAAACAAAAAATCCAAAGTAGGAAACTGAGCTTCAAAAAGTGTTTCTATTGAGAACATTATGCAAAGGTATTCAAAATAAGCACAAACACGTGCACACATACACAAGCACATACACATGCACATATACGCATAAAACCCAAATTGGAAATCCGCTGTGCCAAAAGAAGTGTCAGCAAATGTGGGTGGCAAGGAGAGAAATGGACCCAGAAATATATGGAAGAAAGCGTTAAAGGGATAAAAGAGGAACAGGGTAATCAAATCAATCTTTGGGCTACACTGCAAAATTAAGGAGGAATAGGGAAAATTATTCCAATTTGAAAATCATCAGATGATCACATGGTAACTTCACCCTGTTTGCAGAAAAAATACACCCAGATAGCTTGAACTTTGTGAAGTATGAAACATTTTAATGTCGTAAATCTGGCTTCTTTGTAAATGAAGTGAAAAATAGGTCAGCTTCACTACCCTGTGAAACTATTTCAAGAATAAACTCCTGTGAATCAAAAACATCATTTTTGATAGCTTTTTGCATTTTTCATATTATTAGGTGATACCCGTGTGCCTCCAGGTGCATGTATGTGCACGCATTAAATGCATGTTTAGATTCGTGACTAAATTAGGGCCTGATGAAAAGTATTCTGAGCAAATTGAACATTACATATCTGTGCTCTAACCTAGCAGACAACATACTCCTCTCTAAGACTGCAGATCACCACTAAAAAGGAAGTCTGCAAGTCTCTGCTTCCACTTAGTCTCAAGCCCTCTTAAGGCCATGAAATATATCTAACGTGAAACACAGGCTTGGTCTGATATTCCGTAAAGAAGAGAATTTCACCCAGAGCGCAATTTAGTTCTGAAGGATGACGTTACAATAGTAACTTCTTGTTCAAAAAAACCTTTTCCCTCTTTCTTATCACAAGTTACACCAACTTCCTTATGAAAACAAGGGGGTTTCCCCCCCAATTTGTTCCAAAGCTGATACAACTACAGGATTCCTGTTCAGAATACCCCTTCAGTCCGTGAAATGTCTTGCTTTTGGTGTGTGGGGACTAATCTCAGTGCTAAATATATGCTTGTATGGGTTTATTTCTCATGTCTTAAAATAACTTTACTCTCTGATGAAAGCTAGGACAGGCACCTTGCCAAGTTGTTACGCCAGGCAGGATCTTGAGCAGGAAACCCAGCGTCACCTTTGGAGACCAGTATTGTTTCCAAGGTTGGTATTTGAATATTTCTTTAAATTTTAACCCAAAAAAGCCATAATGATCATGTCAGATAGGAAATCTCTGTGAGGTATATGAAACCCCCGATCTCTTTTCAGTCACTTTTCAAAGCTGAACCTATGCTTTACAGGTCATATTTCCAAACCCACTCAGTACTGCCTTGATCTTGCTCCCACTGGGGCCAAAGAAAAAGGCCACCTCTAAATGTTTGTAGAGAGGTCAAAAACTTGACCATCGAGCCATGTAAATGACTTCTCTGCTTGGGTAAGAGACGGGAGGTCTAGGAGCAGCACAGGTAATTTTGAATAAATTAAGACAATACAGACTTTCAGAAAGGAGTAGAAAGGGATGGCCATTCAGTCTCTTGGAAAAATTCTGCACTTAATAGTAATGGAAGTTTAATAACAGAAACGTTCTCTAGCACACAAGTGGGATATTGTTACACAGGTTTTATTTATTAGAGGGTTGAATTTCTCTCCCTGTGCAGTGAATAAAGCACGAGACACACTATTGAAACTGTATTTTAGGTCCTTGTTTTCCTCACACTGGTTTTCCTCGGTGACATGTTGCTGACACGCTTTTGGATGACAGTTTTGTTTCAGACATTATCCTTCTTCAGGTTGAGCAATCTAGTTGTTCAACTTGTGATATCCCTTGCTATTCTCAATAGAAACATTTTTAAAGCTCACCTCGTAAAATATTTTGGGCTTCCAATATGATATGTCTTCAGGGGAGTAATCACCTGCCTGAAACATAATTTTTAATATAAGTTTTCTTCATGGTAAGGTACAATGTTCCATTAGAATATTGGAAAGTCAGTTCTACTAATCTGATGTTTGGTGCAAGTGCTAGACATTGCCATGAGCAAAAACTCAGACTTTCTGGCCTAAGTTTTGAAGGGTGCTTAACTCATCGGTGCCCAATGAAGTTGATAAGAGGCTTCCTACTGACTAGGAAGCTCCTTTGTTTTAAAAGAAGTGGGATGGCCAGCCCCTCTGCTAAATATGATGCAGGATTTATGGCAGCCATGCCTGAAATAATGTTTCAGGAGAAAAGAGAACTACCGTTCCCTCTCCTTAAAGCTGAAATATGTTGAAACAAAACTAAGTCAAGAGTGAAGTTACTTTCAATAGCTCTGCTCTAAGTGAAGTGATAGGGAAAATATTATTGGCAAGAAAACAATATGGAGAATCTTCAGATTGCTCTTGATAGATCTGTGTAGATTTCAAGATCATCATGACACCTGCTTATTTTGGTCTTGTGTTAAGAAGGCTCCCCAGTTAGGGAAGCGTTTAAGTTATAAGACCACACTAGGATGTTTCCTAATTTGAGGTCTTACAGCCTATTTCTGTTTAAAATTTGCATAAATAGTTTGGTTGACTCAGTTTGTTGGTGGTTTCTGGCTTTGTTTTGCTTTGGGTTTTGCCTTCTGCAAAGAATGAAAATATTTCTTTGGGTATAGCCCTGGAATGATTTGTTCTGAATTTCATTTTGACTCATCCAATGAAGTAGATAAACTGTGTTTATCTACATCAGTTTAGGAAAGTCCTCACAAGAAATGCAAATAAATTCCTGCATAAATGGATAATTGTAGGTTGAGAAGTTTTGCAAACAAATGAAAAAATGGATATTAAGAATTACTGATAAATTTAAAGCTAGATTACAGACCATTTTAATCAGTGCCAGGAATGTCAGGAGTGCATGCTTCTGATAATTTGTCATTAACATTAACTGGGTCCCTGATTTGCAGTAGCACTGTACCACAGCTTCAACAATTTTAAATAATAGGTTTTCGGTATGATTCTATTCTACTTGGGCCTAAAAAGGGACTGATTTGCTATAGCATAATGTAACTGTCATAATACTATTTGAGTTGAACATAGTCTCAGCTTTGAATGATGGAAGGCCAAATTCTGTTCTTCCGTATCAGTGCAATGGACAGTAACCGCAGAGAATATGCAGCCAAATGCATTAAAAAATTCTATCTATATATATAAGGTATAATTATATATACGTAGTATGTTCATAATCTCTGTATTTGTAGCAACATGGCACTAACACACGTGTATGTTCACACATAAATGATGTCATATCTACCCATATATAAATATTTCTATTTGCATGTTTGGCTTCAATACAGACACATCTTACACATCACATGTAAATAACTTCACCTTGTATGTGATATATATTCAGATAAGTGAAATATATATTCAATGTGAAAATACAATGTGTAATCAAAAAATAACAAATTATGTATATTTCAGACTATATGCTTATATTTTTACTTACATATGTCTTTAACAGAGCCATTTGTAAATTCCTAATAATGATTTATTTCAAAAAGTTACTAACCTTCTCAGTTTTTCAGTTACTTTTTCAAGTTCCTCCTGAGCACGTCTTAATTCTATTTCAAGATACTGACGTGTAGAATCAAATTCCGTTTCAAGCATTTCCAGCTTATGGGTGGTGTACGATAGACGCTTTCGTAATTCCCCCTTCTGTTCTTGCAAAGTACTGGAAAAACAAAGACCACAGCTGTAGAATTTAGCTGCTCCCAAAAAGCTTTTCATGATCCACTCTTTGACCAATTCCCTACAGTATAGGTTGGCATTAAGCCAGAGAAGTGTGTTTAATAACTTGTTTACTGCACTTTGAAAAACTTCTGATTTAGACAGTTGACTATCTTCCCATCTGTCCTTTCTAGCACATTAGCCATAATGGAATATTTTATGAAAGAATCCTCATTAAAATACAAAATACAGTCTAGGGTTTGGTTTCACACAGGACCTTTCATTTAGAGTGATCTTAAAATACTATTACTAAAGTAGTAAATATCAATAGAGCAGCAAATCTAAATTAACTTTACAAAATTATTTCCTTGCCAATAATCAAGTTGTGATGTATTTTGTTGAGATTGTTTGATTCAATTTCAATCACTGGCCAGAGAGCTGCTAGAGATGTTATCATTCAACATGGAGAATGGTAATCAATATTATAGTAATTTTAAAGTTATGGCTTATTCTCCCTTTTTCCCACTTATTTGGGAGCAAAGACTTCTCAGACTCAGATGCAACCCCTAATTTTTCACAGTTCCTTCACTAATAAAGAACTTAGGCCCTGCTTGTAAGCTAGCTTCAGTTACACTCATTGATAAAACAAAGCACTAGGCAGAGAATTTAGAGAGAGGTTTTTCACTTTGCTGTTTTCTCTTATTTTAGAGATGACTTAAGATAGCATAAAGATAGGAGATCCAAGCAAATTTTTATCATGAAGGTCGAAGTGCCATCTGCAAGCAAGCCATCCCTCTGGATTTGCAGTGAGGAACCTGGGGATCCTTCTCTTGCTTTACTGGAGCTTGACTGTGCAGCTTCAGGTGAGCCAGACTACACTTGCCTCAATTCTTATCTGCACAATGGAGATCTTTTATCCTTGTTTACTTAGCTTGTAAGCTCCTCAGTCTTCTAGCGTGTTTGCCAGTTGCACAGCAGGACAGGGTTCCAGTCAAAGCTGGTATCTCTGGAGATGACTAACTTGGTTCAGATAATGCAACCACGGTATTGAGCTTCAGGTGGGACTTCTGAAGCACTACAGAACTGGAGTCTGCCATCACCTAGAGACGAAAGTGCTACCACATGATGCATCGTGAATTACCTTGCTTGTTTTTAATCATATGATAAAAATAATTCTTCATGAAAGAATGGCAAATCTCGATTCCCTTTGATGTCAAGTGAGTAATGCCATCAGCTTCAGTAGACTAATGTTTTGGGTCTTTAATTAGACAAGTTGGGAACAACATGCCATTCCTCAAGAAACACTTGCCTGAGCTGTCTTCTATGTGGCTGCCTTCTCTACAAGCTGCGATAGGAGCTTCGGTAAGTAAATGCAAAAGCTTTAGAATTGCTGCTTGCTTGATCCGTGCAGCTCAGAGCTACGAAACAGTAATGTTTTGCCAACACAGTGCTCTATTTCAATTACACACGTTGCGTGGTTACAGTTATACTTAGATTACCATTTGTAGTTGTATTCTCTTAAAATAATTTATTCTAATTCAGACATTTAATGCAGCTCCAGTTAATGCAATCATTTCGTTTTTATATTTCACTTGGTGAATAAAACCCCCAAATTGTCTAAGGAAATGAGAATCGGAACCCGTGCTGCTCATCTGTGATGTTACCACATCATACCACCTTTCACTTGCTCTGCTTCTGGCCTGTTGTTCTTGCTACTCATTTGCTCATCTTGGGAAAAAACAGTGGTCAGTTTTCCTTCCTGTAGCCTAGCAACTTGAATTTTCTTCTGTGAAGTGGGCGTTACACTGTCAAAACTGTTTAGAGTGAAAAGTCTTCTGCTGTTCTAAAAATCTAACCGCTAGGATTTGTGCAAAAAGTAGACAGTAGGTCCTCCAGCTACGGTTTTAGATAAGCGTGCCCAAGCTGCCGCTCTGTGCTAAGCACATGCAGTTAATGAAGGCTCAGACAGATAAGGGGACGTTACAACATCCTGCTGCACTGGGCAGTTTTGAACACAGGCAGAGTTTGGCCTCTGGGGGGGAAGAGGGGCTGCAAGAGTGCAAATATAGTGGGAATGCCAGGGATGTTTAAGTCAGTAACAGCTGGAGAGAACTTAACAAAAGCTAAAGTTAATGGCCTCCAATACCTTCTCACTTTGGGTCTCGGTTGTGTGAAGATTAAGCAGGAGCAAAGCACCTGAATCCTCAAATGAAGTTGCTTCTGCATACACCTGTGTGCCTAGACCTGTCTACGTGAGGAAATTTAGGGTTCAAAATGTGAGTTATGGGTAAATCTTGATCCTTGGCTAGAAGGCAGTGCTGGTCTGAGATGACAAAATATACTTTGGGGTTCAGGTCTGGACAGTTTGGCAGGTTTTGGCAACCTGAAGTTTGTGCTAGGGCCCCAGCTCAGGAAAATTTTGAAGGATAAACTTAACTTCAAGCTCAGCCTTGTTTTCCCTTGGAGCTAACTTTGAAACGTGTGTATTCCTGAATTCTTTGCTTTCAGAATGGGATTATTCATTTCATTAAAATCAAGCCTATTCTAATGAGACTTACAGAAACAATCTACATACATACACTCTTCCGCACAATGCTTGGAGCAGTAAAGCATAGTCGTAACCTCGTAGAAAACAAGAAACTCTCATAGCTAAGTTTAAGCAATGACACAATGGACCTTATGCTTCTGATTTGCACAAATAGGGAACTTTTTCTGAATCTGGGGTTGAAAGCATTGAATGGGTACTGATAGCTGTAACACTGCGAGCAGATTTCTCAGGATTCCCAGGATGATTTTGATTTCTGCATGAATTGAGCCTTATCTAGATACATTACTGGTTTCAGGTAAACCCTGCTGTTTCCTCTTGCTTTCAATTATCTATGAACAAACACCTAAGAAGCAAAGTCAAGTGAGAGAAACAGGAGAAAGAATATGCAATGTGTCAAAGTTCGTATCTCTAATAGCAGGATCAGAGGCTCAATTTTTGTTTTATACAAATCTATGGTATTTTATGATCTTTTTTTTTGATCTTATGCAACAGATGTTCTTTCTCTGAAAATGTTCCCCATACTGTTGCATTCCAGTGGTATTGCATAATCCATGCCTGAATTCTCTTACGCTGTGTTGTGTTTTTTGTTCTAGAAGTCTGGGCTTTTCATAAGGAGTGCTTAAATTTGTTGAGTACTCCTGCAAATTTGGTCATGGTAATTTAGACAGCATTGCAAAAAGGGAAAAAATAAAAAGCCAAAACTCACAGTCAACCATTTAGCATTTTCCCTTTTCTCCAAAAGAACAAACTGCACAAACTAGCTGCATTTTGTTTCTGCTTGTCACATACCAGCTAATTAGAAAAGTGCCTTCTACAATTTTGTTAATGTTGGTAAATCAATATATTTTAATTCATAATTTAACTTCTATGGCTAGTCATTCTTCATGGTTATGTGATATATATAATAAAGAATGCATATGAATTCAGCAAATATATTTATTTGATATATATGTCTGTACATATATCTATATTAGTTGTTTAGTTTAAAGACTAACAAAATAATTCAATATAAAAAGTACAGCCAGGAGAAAGGAGAGGACTTATTTGCAAATTAAAAATAGTCTTGGAAAAATCTGGTAGTGCTATGTCTTAGAAAACTCCAGTCCTATATTCCATGGACTTCCTGAAACTCTGACAGCTGGGAGGAGTGAGGAATTACAGAATGGGATTAAAAATTCTGTGGAGTATGACATTTTGCGTGAGTGGTTCTCTATTTCTTCTAATGATCTCCAAAGTCCTGCTTCTGTGACAATCAGTGGTTTGCAAGACAGTACCCATTTTGCTTCACTGAAGTATTTCTCTAAAAACAAGGACAGTAAGTACAATATTAAATATTTAAACTGGTGAAAGAAAACCTCTCAAGGGAAGCTACTTTAAAGGTTATTAAACACAGGTCTTCAGATTTTCCAAAGTATTATATTCTCCACTTAATTCTGTTTATAATCATTGAAAATACAAAACAGATATGGAAACATATATTGGCACAGAAATTTGTGCCCACAAACATTGTAATGCTGCCAGTAATTGCCAGGTTTGAATTCTGGAGTTGCTCTTTGTGGGGAATTTTAACCCTTGGGCAATGCTGCTACATAGAGATGCCAAGCATCACTGTTGAATCCTGTGGCTAGAGTTGGAGGGTAGAATGGCTCTGCAGAGGAACCTGGACAGGTTGGATCGCTGGGCAGAGGCCAACGGGATGAGGTTTAATGTGGCAAAGTGCCAGGTCCTACACTTTGGCCACAACAACCCCAGGCAGCGCTACAGGCTGGGAGCAGGGTGGCTGGAAAGCTGTGTAGAAGAAAAGGACTTGGGGGTGTTGATTGATGCTCGCCTGGACATGAGCCGGCAGTGTGCCCAGGTGGCCAAGAAGGCCAACGGCATCCTGGCCTGTATCAGGAATAGTGTGGCCAGCAGGAGCAGGGAGGTGATTGTCCCCCTGTACTCAGCCCTGGTGAGGCCGCACCTCGAGTACTGTGTCCAGTTTTGGGCCCCTCACCACAAGAAAGACATCGAGGCCCTGGAGCGTGTCCAGAGAAGGGCAACAAAACTGGTGAAGGGGCTGGAGCACAGGTCTTATGAGGAGCGGCTGAAGGAACTGGGACTGTTTAGTCTGGAGAAGAGGAGGCTCAAGGGAGACCTTATTGCCCTCTACAACTACCTGAAAGGGAGTTGTGGTGAGCTGGGGGTCGGCCTCTTCTCGCAGATAACTAGTGACAGGACTAGGGGGAACGGCTGCCAGTTGCACCAGGGGAGGTTCAGGTTGGAGATTAGGAGAAATTTCTTCTTGGAAAGGGTGGTCGGGCATTGGAACAGGTTGCCCAGGGAGGTGGTGGAGTCACCGTCCCTGCAGGTATTTAAGGAAAGGTTAGACGCGGTACTTAGGGACGTGGTTTAGTGGGTAATAGGTGGGGGCGGGTCAGTTGGACTGGATGATCCTTGAGGTCTCTTCCAACCTTAATGATTCTATTCTATTCTATTCTTTTTACTTTAACAACTGATCCTCAGCAACTATTCAGGGGAGATATTACCAGGTGGGCACTGGCACTACTCAGGCTCTACATTTAGTGAAAAGAGGTCTATTTTACAGGAGAAAGATGAGAAGTCTATGCAAGCAAGTTCAAGTACCACCACATACTCCTGGTACTTCCCTGGCATTAAAATTTTGCCATCCCAGCTCATGCAAGAATTGAAGCAAAGAAATGTTGTCATTCCTGATGTCACCTCTCCCTCTCCAATAAACTTCTGTCCACAAAGGGTGTAAGTGGCCAAACGTTTTTTTTTTTTCCTTTTTTTTTTTCCTAGAAGTTCCCACCAGCCTGTACGTTAAGCTGAGCATTGGTGCCACTCTGCATAGCTTCAGCCCCAGGGAAGGGTGCGCAGATCGATGAGCAGAATGGAGACGGACAAAATGTGCCTATCTCAGCCTGCTGCTGTTAGTCAGGATTCGTCTGTAGTGCTGGCTGGAGAAACTCCAGGTGAACATATTTCCACTGGAGCATTTCGGGCAAAGCTAAGATGCCATGTGATGACAGCTCTATTCTGAGGAAGGTGTGTTAGAAAACAAGCAGGTTTTCATTGTACCTGTCTGATCTTCTGCCAGATCATCTGCCTGGCAGATGGCCTGATGACAGAAGAGTGCTGGCATGCAAAGTTGGGGCTGTTTGGCTGCCTGGAGGCCAGGGGATTTCTAGAGCGCCCCCACAAAGAGGGCGCTTCCTGAGCTGTTACTCCCTGAGAGCCAATGTCTATGGGGCTGTAGGGTGTCCTGGAAAACCCCACATCTCCACCTGGCTGGTCAAACTGCTTTGGTGGCACTTTCATGTCTGCCTGCCACCACAGGGCTTTGCTTTGTAGACTGTTCTGCGATGTTGTTTAAAACCAGAGCAAACCCATTTTTTGAACTATTGAAATTCTCCCCGAATGGTCTGATCACATTCCTTCACACAGCTCTAGGAGTGAGTAAAACAAAATATGATTAATGGTGTTAGGAGGGAAATTAGTGAAAGAAATGCAAAATGAGGGCAAGTTAGACACTCATGTCAAATCTACTGAAAAAAAAACATATCAAAGTCCTCATTTCTAGGTAGTGAAACAGATGTTGTAGCACAGCTGTGAAATCCTAAGTCAAACTAATTGTATTTTGTGAGTAAAAATCATGCCTTGGGAGAAGGAATGTTTAAGTAGGAACTAACCTGGTCTGGGATTTGGGGCTTTGAGTCTTGTACCTGGCTTTGCCAGTGTGCCTGGTATTACAGGGATTGAATGAATTAAGGCAAGATAGACCTGACCAAAAGCAAATGTCAATACTGCTGGTCAGCTGTGGCTCCCGGTCTTGGTCATGACAGCAGAAACTGTCAGGATGAGATTAATCTGACCTATTTTATAAACCTACTTTTAGAAGAGGTGATGCAAATCTGGAAGTACTCATTTCCGTTAATTACAAAGGGAATCTATTCAAGTAGCTCAGACGTAGACAACCACATCTCATCAGATAACTCCCCCTCTTCCTGACTCAATATTGTGTGTATGAGATGAGGTAATAGTATTCCCTTTCTTGTTTGCTTAGATTGCGTGGAGGCCCACAGAAAAGAACGACTAAATGCTTTTAAAGTGTTTATCAGATCTGTTTCATGTCTGCAATGTGTCACATTCTAAAAAAGGGCTTCATTGGATCAGGAATTTAGGAGCACTGACAGAAATTTAAAAAATATATTCTGGAACAGAATTTCAAAAAGCATCTTCTCTTCTTCCACCCTCTAGGTTTTTATCTAGGGACACTCAAAAATGGCCAGTCCTGCACAGGTACCTGCTGTGAAGGAGTCTAAAGAGCAGGAGAGGGTCTCTGGGAAGGGACAAGCAACTGCTGTGAGCCCATCCATGCCATGCCAACATAGCCCACTGATGACAGGCAGGAGCAGTGATGTGGTGGGCCAGCAGAGAGGCTGATGCCAGGTTTGTGCACTTGCTTTCCTTGAAGTGCTTGCCTAACAGTGTGAGGATGCTGTGGACCTCTGTGAAGGGATGACCTGTTTGGTTCAAGGAGAGCAAACAATCACATCACAGTCTTTGTTTCTCATCTTTGAATGAAGCCTATCACCACAGAGATGAGGGCAGCGGGTCAAGTGGAAGACAAAGCCCTGGGGGACCTCTTCCCAACAAATATCTCACATCCCAGGGAGCAGTAAGCTGGGGACAGAGAGTTCTGGGGGCATTCACAGCTAGGATGTAACAACAGGTCCACCATGCCACTGCGTTGCTACTCAACAAAGCTGGACTGCATTGACAACTTGATCTTGGCTGCCAGAGAATTTTGGTTTCAAAAGCACCTAGTGATCCATGGCTGGTGATCTGGATTACCCAGGACCTTATATTCCAGCACAGCCCTGCTGCTGGTCACAGGGCATGGCTCTGACATGGGTGAGACCAGATCTGCGTGCTGCCCAGGGTGGACATGCTGTAAGAAAGGCAACCAAACCTTGGCCTAGGAGGAATAGCTTTGAGACGATTGTTGTGTCATTGAATCTGCCCCCTCAACAATGTTTTTTAGAGTTGTAGTTGTTGGGAAATGAAGTCCAAGCATTTTACAAGTGTTTTCTAGATTAATGAAAGATCTTTAATGAAGCAGTAATTGGATTTCTGTGTTAATCAGGTTTTGATTATGTGTTACATGCTCAGGGTCACCATTTCAAAAGGGTAATGCCAAAACCATCTTCCCTGTCTGCAGTTTTTGTGGCTAACCTTGGGCTTGCTCCATCTGATTAGGAGGGGGATGGGATCAAATTACAAAGTCTGCATCCAGATACTGAGAAACCAACTACAGACTTGAAATTAGTTTTATTGGCGAAATAGATTACATTGCTGTAGCTCAGACCCGGAGCCAGTCCACAAATCCCAATACTCTCGTGCTCTTTATTCAGCAGCTTTATTTTTACCCAAACAAATGCTGCAGAAAATGTATATCCAAGTTCTACAATAGGCATTGTCCCATAAATTCAAGCTCACACACATTTTGTTGAGCTCACTTATTTTTTTGCAAATTTTCACCAAGGTCTGGTTTTGGATTTTTTTTCCCATTATAGCACATCAACCAAATTTCTCCATTACTTTCAAAGAAGTTTGTTAAATATTTGAAACTTCCGAGTATGAACAGTTTGCCTGTCAAACTGCATGCAGATCTTTCCTTCCTATGCGGATATATGTACCCACACATATACCCAGACATATATAGATAGATAGCTTTTGGAGGGGGTTGGTGTTGGTGATTTTTTTTTTTTTCAAGTATTAAACCATTTAAATTTTCTTCCCAGGACTCATTTTCAAAATAAACAACCTGAAGCAGGGTTTGGATTGTGAGAGGGAAGGCCTGTACATATGTTTCAGAACAAATGTGTGGGTGATCCAAATCTGGAGCTCAGTTTCCAGATGACAAGTAACAGAATCCTTTTCTTAGGTTCCAGGCATTCTGGTGGAATTCAAACCAGAGAAGAGGGATGCTTTATTAGAAATATTAAAGAGATTCATTTGGAAGAGAGGTGGGAAAAGAAAAAAAAAAAAGAGATGCTTAGCAGTTGAAGTCCGAAGTGCTGTGGGATGGATCCTTAGCCTATTTACAGCACCTGGAGAACTGATACAGCTGCCTTAAACCGAAGTATAACTGGATTTTGGAAGGTAGCTTGTCTTCAATTAGGATGTTACTACCTGAGTCTTGCATAATTTGCACAATTAAAAATTCAGACCAGGCAAGATATATTATATGCTAAATGTGTCTTAACTATGCTGGGTTTATTTGTAAGAGGTGGAAAAGAGAGATCTCTCTTACAAATATAACCAAATTATGTTTTGGTTATATTTACCTGACAGTTTTTCATTCCAGAAGAGGTGACTTATGACAAGTATCCAAAGCCCACAGACACATCTACTTGAGAGAATTCAATATCAACTCTAATATGAGGCGACTGAGATATGAAAATTCAGTAATGTGTTGATATGCAAAAAGCTCTTAGAGGACCAGCCGTCAGCACTGAGTTGTCTGAAGTGAATGCCATTATTGTCAGTGGAAGGCGGTAACGTTTTTGAAATATGCTCATACTAAAGACATACAAATTGTCCTTTATTTGAAGGCACTATCCACAACCTAAGGCTCTGAACGGATTGAATAGAAATACCATGAATAAAATTGCAGCTTTCAGAAATAGACACTAAAGGTGTTTTGATTATTTTAAATGAAGTTTCTTCAGCAGGCAATGTCATTCCCCCAGTGTACTGAAAACTGTAAAGGGCAAATGAAAATGAACAGTAAGAATCCAGACATGCATCTAGCGAGCATGTTACTGTGCAGAGCACTAAGAAATCAAGGGTGCAGTGCAGCTCAGGGGGAGCGAAGAACGTGGACTTAGAAACCTGGAGGTTCACGGTCCACCTCTCGCAGCTGCGCTGGCCAGCCCAGCGCTGTGCTTGGTACAGGGCTGCACAGAGACTGAAGAGCTGAGCCAGCTCTCTGAGGACTGGTTTAATACTTCTCCTAACTTGATTTGGATCTGGAGTCTTGAAAATGTTTCTGTTTCCTCTTAATGCGCTGACCACTTTTGCATACAAAACATTTTTGAGGTTGAATACCTGAGTGTAGGTATTGCTGGCTGTGTGTGAAAATGAATGCAGTGCAGAGCGAAAGAGCAGGAGCCTCGTGCCTAAATTCAAGGGTGGCTAAAGCGGAGTGAAATAGTGGAACCAGCAGAAGCTAAAGTCTGTGGGGACTGACTGATTTCAGCTCCGGCAGGTAGAGTCAGAATCAGTGGCTGAAATGCAAACCATTAGGTTGAGTAAGTGATCCTACCGAAGTATGAATAAAGACTGTCCCTGTTCAATTTGTTTCTTTGTGTTGCTAGAAAATGAAGTGATGAACAGGTAGAAAATAAGGTTGCAAGAGAAGAAGACAAGCATTTAATTCTGACATGTTTGCCTCCGAAGAGTAAGTTTATTTTCTGATGATAACGGAGGACTCTGCTCATGTTCAAGCCACACTCCAAATTGTCTGCGTTGTCCAAATGCTGCCTAGCGCTCTGGACCACATCTGAAATAGGTCAGCTGTAAAGCTGGGAGAGGAGGGAGTTAAATTCTGGCACGGCAAACTTCAGCCAGCATTTGTCCAAGAGAGCAGAGATGTAACGGCCCTGACCATTCCTAGGGATGAAGCGATCTTCACACTGCTTGCTGCCCAGACTCTGCTCTTGACATAAATCTGGAAGAAGGTTCATCTCTGGAAGAGCCACTATTTTCTGGCTTTCCAGAGGCTGATACGTTTCTATAAACATTTGGCTAGAAATACTGTGTTACAACGTAAAGTTACAGGGTACAAAAGGGTAAGAAAAGGCGCAGAAAAAACTGACTGCAGCAAATACTTCTTGCTGTAACGAAGGCTATTGGGGGGACTGCCTCACAGAGAAAGTGATTTGAAGTTGTTGAACAGACGTTGCCTGCTTTTTAATGTCTGGCAGAGTCCTAGCAATCTGCACTGCATCTCACTAGGGAATCCAGGCTACTAAGCAGTGATGAGAAAAGAGGAAAAAAAAAAGAAAAAAGAGTGAGGTATTGAGAAATTGAGGCAGCAAAATTAGAGGTAGACTTCAATTTATGATTTGGAAGCCAAAGAGAGCTCTCCAGGCGATTGAACAAGCTGCCTTCAGTTGCAGCAGCTCTCCGTACAGCTCTGAGTGGCCAGCTTCTAGATTACTTTGGTTTGCAGTCATGGCTAAGCACTCCCTCTGGAAATTACTGCAAGCAGCCTGCCACATCAGCTCACAAGCTTATAAAGTTATATTTTAATTTTGTTATTAAACTTTTCTTGCTTTTGCTTTTGTCTGTTTACCTTCCTGATTCATCTGGATCAAACTGTGCTGGAATTGGAATGTGATTGCTCCTGAATCGTGCTGTTTATTTGTAGTAGGACATGTAATGAGAATGTGTGAAACCCACTGCCCAGAAGCAAGCTGGAATTTATCTTACTCTGATAAGACTGAGGTTGGAGGTGCAGTAGCGGAGGACTATAGAAAAGTGCTTTAGTATTAAGGAAAGAATTTTGTTCCTGTTTCATCTGTTATGAAGCATCCAGACATAGGTTGGTAGACAGAGGCTATCATCTATGTTCTCACCTTAGCTATTTCCCTCCTTTCCCAATCCTTTTCTCTTTCCTCTGATTTGAAATTCATCTTTGCCTGCCTCAAAGGGCTCATTTTAGTGGGCTGGCTTAGTGCTTCCCATTAGAAAGGTTATGCTAAGCAGCTGAAAAAATTAAATATACTCTTTTGGCTTCAGGACCGGTCAGACAGAATTACTACCGGGACTAGGGGAGGAGAAATTGCAGATGTCACTGCTTTTTTTCCTTTATAAGCAGTGTATACTACCTTCTTTGATTAAATTACTGAATTTTCTTTTTAATTACATCTGGTCGCAGTTGCGTTCTGATCCTCTTTTGTGACAGAAGTCCTACAAGACAGAAGCTCCTGTTGTGTCTCTAACTTGAATCCACAGGTGCTTGCCTTTAAAAAAATGCCAGTGCTTGCCAGATATTATAGCTAAAGAGCACAGGAGATAATGGTGCTGTTCCTTAGAGCGAGTCACAGCACTGACCCCTCTGACACTGGCAGTAGCCATCGGTGCAGGCAGTTCCACTGCAGTCTCTGTTCTTCATCATTTAGTTCCCTCATTACACAGAGCTGTATGATATTACTAAAGCAACATGCTGCAGAGGTGAGCTCCAGGGACTTTTTGGAAGGTTTTCTGGCAGGAGAATAGATCACTGGTTTGTTAACACAAGCAAACAATTAAATTAAATCAATAGATAAATTGATTTAATAAATTAATTAAATAATTCTCCTTATCTTGGACACACTCAGATGCTTAGCTGTGTACATGCAATTCAGATTCTGAGGGAAACTGTTACTACACACAGACTCAACTATAAGGTGTTGAACAGGAACAATGAGATCTACTGGCTGTTATCTGAATGAACATATTTTCCCTGAATATTTCAAGATATTTTTAGTTTTCTTACAATAACAAATGATCCTCAGCTCTTTGATCACCTTGATATTACAGCAAAAGAAGAGAAGGAAAAAAAGACAAAGGAATTGCCATCTGTCATCTTTGGCTAATTATTTCGAGCCCTACCTTATTTTATACACTGCAGCACACTATTTTAGGACTTGTTAACTGAGAAGTCTTCTACTCTGCAAGAGTATAAATGAGTTCACCTCCAGCAAGTTCCCCACTGCTCAGCATGTTGTGCCATCATTTCATAAAACCTTCCTCCCAACCTAATGTCATGATTTATTAGTTCAGTCAAGTCTATTTTATCCTGCTCCCTCAGCTGAACTGGCTTTTCAGGGTAAGACTCCAGTTTGTTGCCTTTTTTTGTGGTTGTATGGGGAAGGAGAGGGAGCAGCTGCATTCCTCCAAACTCCTGTTAGCAGCCCAGCACCTTGGCATTAGCCCTTCTACAGTTTTTGGAGTGAGCCAGTAAATGAAGGAGCTCGCTGTGAGCCTGGAGGGACCAAATCAGGCAGCAGGTATTCATCTGAAAAGATGCTTGCACTATTCATGTGAAAACCAATGCACAGCGTGCTTCTTCAGAGGGCACCCAGGAGCCTTCTGCTTTCACCTGCCCTGTGGACATAGCACCCCAAAGAACCATACAGAGTGAGGAAGCAGCTTCATTACTGCAGACATTCCCAAAAATTCTGCTTGTGCCCTGAGGTTTGGATTACCTAAACATAGGCCACTTCATTTTTTTTAACTTTTTTTCCCCTAACAACCAAACTACTTTAGCATTTTGGGTGAATTGAGACTTGGGGGTTTTTTAATTCTGTTGCTGAGATTTTTGCTGCTTTCTCATTAGTTTTTTTTAGTGTTAAGGTGCATCAGGCTGGGTAAAATAGAATCTATCCTCATTTTGTAAGTGCTGACAGTTGTCATACTCACTACCTTTCATTTTCACAAAGTTAGGTTTTTATAGTTCCATCAGCAAGCTGATGTTTTTCAATATAATTGGAAGCCAATTCTCCAGATAAATTTTTGAAGTCTAGATATGGTGAAACAGTACGATTAAGATTTGAGGTGATCAACAGAAAAAATCAAGCAAGCGTTCAAAAAATACTAAAATCTCTCTAAAAATTGAGATCCTCGTGAGCTTTTTGAAAAGGAGAGAGGGAAATGAAAAATATCTTTCAATGGCTTTTTTTTTTTTTATGATATGGATAAACAGCCTGAGCTGTACAAATCCTGGATTTGTGCATTTTAAGCTTTGGTATATTTGGAGATGAACTGTGGTATTGTCCTCTGTAACAGCTTATTTTCTTTTGAAAGTGCGAACTACGAGTGGACAGTGACAGTAGGAAAAGAGATTTTTTTTGAGAGGCTTCTACAGAAAGGCTACTAAACATCATCCAAGACTGAACTTCCCCATGGGCATCCATTAAAAGCACCACATAAGGTCAAACTCCATGAATACACTTGGTTGGGTGAATTTATTCTGCTTTTAAAAGATTTCCAAATATTCAATCAAATTGGAATCAGGGTCAAACATTTTGAAAATCAGTTTTATATGCACTGATCATATTTCACTTCACTGATCATCTCCTGGTTTTCACAAGGACAAGCAGCAGAGCAAAGCTATTTTTGCAGCAAGCTCATCTAAACCCAGGTAGGAGTAGGGTGCATGTGCAGAGCCCCAGGGGACAGAAAAACAGGATTTCAAACAACTTTTCCAAGATTGTTGTTTTTTTCTCCACAGAGCGTAGACCGTGCCAAAAAATACCAAACGAATCTCACTTATCTTTCGTACACTAGCAGCACACTTAAGATGAAAATTCACACAAATTATTCAAAGAAAAATAGACTGCAACAAGGCAATCTAAAGCTTAACCTGGCTTTATTTTTTTACCTAATTTCTTACTTCGAAATACATTTCAATATTTCATATGTCACTGAAAACTACAGGATCAGTGAATGACATTTCTTCTGCATATCTGCCACTTGAAATAAAGTCAAACAAAGAACAAAGAGTATATTCAGCAGAAATGTAGAAGAGAATCTAAGCAAAATAAGGAAAAATGAATCATTTCTTAAACTTATACTATGTGCTGCATAGGAATGTAAACTAGAATCAGTCATAACTCCTCCATCCTTTCAACATCTCTGTACCTATAGCATTGAAAAAATCCTTACTTCAGGAGCCCGAAGATTAATGTAAACTTGATAAAGGAGAGAGAATATATACATACCAGCAATTAAGAAAGATGGGTGAACTGCCCAGATAACTGTGGCATCAACAATGAAGTGCAATGCATCTGTGTTATAAGAACTTAGTCCATCAGAAAAAAATATTTACTGGTAGTAGGCAGCTGTGGATATTGCGGCTTCCTAAACAACCTTCATTTTTGTAGACGTTAATAACAATTATTACAGGCTTGGCTGAGGCAAGCATCTAGAGCACTATAATAAACAGACCTGCTGTTATTCCTCTAGTTCGGAAAACATAGCGCAACTGAACGATGAGAGACTACAGACTGACGTGAAGAAATGAAACATTTTTACGGACATCAGAAAGTTAGAAAGAAAGCATAACTTCACAAAACATCACTTATTAGTTACCTGTCCCAGAGAGTAGGTGAAGATTTTGCGAGCCTGCCCTGGAGAATTCTAGGTTGCCATAGGCAGGTTGGCACCCAGGAATTTCGTACCCTGCAGCATGAATAGAGGATAAACCATGGCTAGGTATGGCTCATAAGACATACGAGTGATAACCTAGCTAGATTTGCTGCACATTAGTAGGCTATGGCATAATTTGGTACTAATTATTATTCAGGATATCTTACTTTAAAGCAGTATTAAAACTACAAAACAAGGTGATTTTACAGCACATACATTTGGTGATTTTCTCATATGACTATTGTAGGTCGGAATAAATATTTGTGATTGACCTTATGATGGCTGTAAATGGGTGCTACTCCATCTGTTTTACCGGAGAAGCATCTGATTTTAAGATCTGTGAATCAAGCCCTTATATTTTTGCATTGTAAAACATCAGATTAAACAAATTTAAGCTTCATTGAAAGAGGGTCAGCAAAATTCCTTCTGAGCACCGTAGTGAGAATATGTTTAACGGTGTTAATTAAATCTGGGCTGAGGTTCAAGTTCCACATACCAGGTTCCATGCACATCTACCAGCAGCAGAACAATAGCTGCAAAATATTTGCTGGAAATAAAAAACACAAAGAGAAGCAATCTGAACTAGCAATATGAGCTATGAATAACACACAGCAAAAGCAGATCCAGAGCCCAGGAGAAGGCCAACGAGGCAGGCAAATTAGCAATGAGAACTGTTGCCCAACATTAGCATCAAGCCGTACTGGTAAGATTCAAAACACTCTGTTCAGTCCTTAGTCAAGTAAATTCTCACTCAAGTCAAAGGTGGTTTTTCCTGAGTAAAATCTGAGCCAGGACTACAGTATTTGGCCATACAGAATACCTCGTACAGTATTGCTGTGTTCCTTTGCAATATCAGAAATGCACCATAACATGCCTTGAAGGATAAACTCAATAAAAGATCAGTTTTTCCTCATGCAGGCATATTCATATTTATGAACTGGAATTTTTGCATAAGCTTTCCCCATGGTCAGTGATCACTACACATGCAGAAAATCCTATCTTCCGGTAGTCACCGTCAATTGCCAGTGGGTATACTGCGAAGTACGGACCTTCCAGATTGTGAACCCATCCTTACATACAAGACACATTTCAGGAGCAGTAACTGTGCTACAGGGAGCAGCACAGAATCTCAGGGTTTATGGGAAAGGAGAACTCTGCTGAGCCTCTTGCCACTGCTATAAGTCCACCCTGGCATCGGCTTCATGTCAAGAACTACCGGCAGCAAGATTATGCTCTTTAAGGCACTCTGAGGAAAAGCACTCAGTGAATTCCATCATGTTACTCTAGTTGTACCACTGAGTTGAATAAGAAAGGAACATTTAAGTATCTTTTAACTTCCCTACTGGATTTGGATTAAGTATGTGAATACACCCAGGGACTACAGAAAAAATGAGATGGCCCAAGATTTAGGTGGTGTCGTCACATGAATTTACAGCAATATTAGCTTTAAAATCAATGTGGAGGTGAGAATAAATCTCTGCAATCTGTAATACCTCGGTGTTGTCGGTTCTTCAGTGAACTGTCAGTATTACTGTGGATTATGTCTCTCACAGTTTTTCTGATGTTCTCAAACTGCAAATCTCATAATCAATAGGTGTCTCCTTGTTTAATACACCAGTTCTGCGATACTTCATTACGTATTCCTATTCTCAACTATGGGTGTCAGGAAAACAGTCCATTGTAGGAATACAGATTTGAATAGTCTCTGTCTGGCTCTCCTTTTTGCATCTGCGTATTTTTAGGTACAAAATTATAAACTGCTCCTAAAAATCAGGTCTTTGAAATCTTAATTTTGAAAAAACCCAGTGAATTCAGCCACAGGCTTTTCCAGAACCAGTGGAGATTTTTCAAAACCAGTGCGTTTTGCGTATTTTCCTGCATTTCACTGAGCAGTCCTCCATAGTAGTTTCCTAATGAAATAAGAAAACTTGCAAATTCCAAGATGGATGAAATGAAGACATTGGGCTTTTCAAGCCCACAAAATTAATTAAATTGGAGCTTTTGGAGCAAAGAAGCCATTTGAGGAAGGAGAAATCGCTGCTGACTTCAGATCCATTACCAGTTCTATTCCATGTAGCCTTAATCTAACCTATCTCATACCTTTTTCTCATATATAGCAAATAGCTTTGCTACAGATAATCTTGACAAAATATTTTAAAGCTATGAGGTTGTGAGATGTTTTGACAGAGAGGGGAGGGGTGTGAATTCCACGTTAGCTGTTTGCTCAGTGTTTTTTCTGACATTTTTTCAGTAGTAAGTCCCATCTAATTGCTCCATAAATGAGCTAATGCAGAGAAAATCTCTCTGCTCTAAGTGTGGTGGGTCTTTCAAAGGCTCCCCAAAGGGATTTAATAACATCCTGTCTCAGATACTCAGTGTCAGTTGTAGTCAATCTAATCACATTCTCATGTGCAAGGTTGAAAAATAATTAGTAACTGTGAGATTTATTTATTTGCCTGATATACAAACACAAAAATTAATTTGTCATCTTCTGAAATTTACATGGGATATTGTTTTTTCAGTGGAAAATCATAAATCAGCAAAACTTTCATACATTTTAGTCCAAAGCTACTGTACATTTTAAATGAAACAAAATGAAAAATGCTCCCAGTTCTTTCACCGTGTTGTTTCCTTTCTGAAACAGCAGTTGTAAGAAACTTGTAAATATTGAAAATAATAAGCAAGCCTATTAAAAAAGAATATTGTATAGTCACAGTATACAAATAGTAGTTTACTACAGGAAAAATATTAGTCCCAAAAACCTGATGATAAAGTATTTCAGATTATCAGATTTTAAGATGACTTTTTGTTATGTCATAGCATGGTAAGGTAACTCATTTTCCTGTTCTTTCTACAGAGCTTCCCTTATCCCTCACTGATGTGATTGAGACCGACTCCAGTGTCAAGTGTGGTTCGAATTTGGGTATGCTGTTGTAATAGCCTGTGTTTCCTTGTCATGTCCTAGAACATGCAGTATGTTACTTCAAATATTGTCTGTGGCTCATCTGACAATAATCTCAGAAGATACTCACAGACCTATAGCCAATCTGGAAAAAAAAAAAAAAAGAGGTGGATTTCTCAGTGAAACATGATCAACACTTTATTTCACTGTCTAGAGAAGAACAGCTAACAGTTCATCAGTTTTGGTGGCAGATGGTGATAGATCCACCATGCCTGGAGCAGGCTCACACAGACTGCTTTGTCTATTTCAGAAATAATGTTATGAGAAAAGTAAACATTAAAGTAAACCTTATGCTAGCCTCTCCATATTTCACAGGTGAGAAAAATTTTTAGCATCTGAATAGGTATAAAGATCCCTGGTTTGCATGCTGCTCTTCAAAAACACTGCTGTTTTTATGCTAGAATATACGTGGTTATTTTATAAATGCCAATGCAAATCTGAGTGATTTTTCTGAAATAATGCGTTTTTCACAGAAGTTGGAGAATTTCATGGTTGTTTCACTTGTAAGTGGAAGACTTGGTGAATAGACTTTAGCAGTCCCTAAGCAAAAGCCACCCCAAATCTTCAATCTATTAGAGGGAGAAGGATTTTCTGTAGAGCAGGAAAGAATGTGTCCTGGTCTGATTTTAGCTTAAACTCAGTGATCTGTAAGATCTGAGAGGGATTTGAAAGTCACCCTCAAACTGGGTTGTGCTATTATGATTTCTGTACTTGCCCAATTTAGCCCTATTTTACCTGAGTATGAAGTTAAGCACAAGAACCACTATTTTTGTTTCTATTAACACCATGGAGCTATTTTAAGGACATACTTTTATAATCACTAATAACCCCAGATGAAACATTGACAGAGTAAGTTGGAAGAACCTCAGGGACACCTTGGAACATACTGTCACGACTCTACCTCCACGTCCCATCCTCGTTGAACAGGCACGTGGCAGTGATGCTGATTTAGCATCACAGACTTACAAGATGCTGTCAGCTGTGCTTGCTACCTACTTTCCTACCAGTCGTGCCAACGTAGGTAACTGGCTGTCATCTCCATGGAACAAAGGCTGGAGCTAATAAAAATGTCAAACAATGCGTTTTCTGAGAGGGGGTGGCAATTCTATTCCTGGAGTTACCCAGAACTATCTATGACCACAGCATTAAATAATGTAAAACTGCTGCAGAGACTGCAAAAATATATCTTAATTAATATTTTAAATATAATTCTTTAATTGGAAAACAAGTTCCTGTGGAAGTGTGCATCACCACTCAGGGACTGGACCAGTATCTCCACAGTGTGGACACAAATACTAACAGAGTACCTGGGAATATAAGGAGGTTCGGACTGTTTGTCCAGCAGAGATGGAAGGAGTATGAGGAAACATTTTATCAGCAAAATTAATACCTATTTTCTGTCAGTATAAGAATACAGAGATGTCGCTCTGCCAGCTCAGTTTAACACATTGTAGGAGGTAGTGTTTCACTGGCAAAAGGCCAGCTGGCTTGGGCACCTTTCAGTATGTTTCTGACCAGGCACAAAAATCCACCCTTATTCCTCATGCTATTTCTTGCCTTT
>VWZZ01008368.1:34258-71936 GCA_013399095.1 Psophia crepitans | reverse complement strand
CACTCTCCTAACGAGCTCCTGTCATGGCTTCCCTTCGTCTCCAGCTTTGTCCATCTGTGCAATCCCCATCTAATATGTTTCTTGTATGGCCACTGGCTCCTCTTGGTGCATCAGCTGCTGCAATGCTGAAGGGGAAAGACCAGTTCCATGTCCCCTCTTGGGAAGCCAGACACTACAGCAAGCTTCATCTGCTGGGAAGAGTTAGGGAGGAAGTCTTGTTCAGTCTTGAAACTCTGGGATCAAGAGCACTGAACAGATTGAGTCTATGTGAGATTTAGTTGCCAAACTAATATGCCTCTGTTAACCAGGTATGATTTCTTTTTCAGATGCTTTTGAAATGTTTAACTTTGAATGTTTATAAAAATGTTATAGCATGAATTCTTGACCCTTGGGAAGGCTCCTTGGAGTACGTCCCCTATGAAGATAGGCTGAGAGAGTTGGGGTTGTTCAGCCTGGAGAAAGCTCCACAGAGACCTTATGGCAGCCTTCTAGTACCTGAAGGGGGCCTACAAAAACCTGGGGAGGAGCTGTTTGCAAGGACATGTAGTGATAGGACAGGGGTAATGTCCTTAAGGTGAATGAGGGGAGATTTAGATTAGATATTAAGGAAAAAAAATTCTTTACAGTGAGGGTGGTGAGGCACAGGAACAGGTTGTCCAGAGAAGCTGTGGAGGCCCCATCCCTGGAAGTGTTCAAGGCCAGGTTGGAAGGGGCTTTGGGCACCCTGGTCAGGGTGTCCCTGCTCACAACAGGAGGATTAGAACTAGATGATCTTGGAGGTTCCTTCCAATCCAAACCATTCTATGATTCTATTCTATGATTTTAGGTCCCAGCTCCAAAGCAGGCAGGTTGAGGGCTTCTGTGGAAAAAGATCATTAGCTACTTTTTGTTATGAGTAAACCCAGATTTTTTTCCTTAGTTATAATTTCAGAAATGTCTAAGGCATTTTGACATAAAAATATGGCATAAAAATTTTGGATCACCTCAACAATCAGTAATGCTACCAGGTCGTCATATTTAACTTCCCTAGCTATTTATCTGTCTATATTTATCAAACTGTGTAGTCAGCCTTTTGTGGAGTAAGTGTGTACCTATACGCACAAAGGTGTATGTGTATGTGCATACTTTAAATTCACTATCTTCAGAAAATGTATGAGGTAAATCATATATAAAACCTTTAAACTTCCACGCTCAGATATAAAGACGTGAATGAATAATCACTGCTGCATTAGGCATGTTGGCAGAGCAGTTGTGGTGGGACTGGAGCTACTTGAAATGTTTGATTTTGTTTGTTGATGCCTTCAAATACGTGTTTAGCTGAAATACGAATTATATTTCATTCAGGCACAAAGCAGTTGGTTCAATACAGGTGTATCAACAAAATGTAAGGATTTATAACTAATGAACTAATGAACTTTCATTTCGTAAAACACTAAGATGCCATACCTTTTGTGAATAATGCGATAGGAGATGCCATGAGTTTATCAGTTTTACAGAAATTTCTAACAATTAGAATCTGGTTTAAGCTCTCACAAGAATCCCTGGAAACTGTTCATATTTTTCCAGACTTCTTCTAACTTTATGAATTAACTAGATACTCTAGTTTGCGTGTGAACATCCACCATTGGCTTGAATCTAGCTAGGTATTACAACAAAATCCAAAACTGAGTGAAGCTTTGCAAACTTGGCAGTCACTGCTTGATATTACTGTGGCATCATGAGTCTATGATTTTATTGTGGCTATATGACTTCATATTTTGTGAGTCTTTAAATGCATGAAATATACTAACTGATCTGAAATTTAACAGCTGGCTGAGTACAATTTTACTGATGATTAGATTTGGGGAAAGAGAAACAGGTGCAGAAACACTCCCTTCTGCAACTACAGAAAAATATGATAGGAATTAGTCATTCAGTATCTGCATGGAAATAATCATAAATTCTTAATAATATTTCATTTTGAGTCTTCTCCTTGGGAAGCCGATCATCTGCATAGTGTGAAAAGCATTAGCTAGCTTTACTGTCTTGCCGCTTATAAACTATTTCTATAGGATAAAACCAGTCACTTTTCAGGGTTACAGATCATCTTTGCAATATAATTCAATGACAGCTGGTAGTTTGTATACTGCTTAAATGCATTCTTGTAGAAAAAAAAAAGCCATAAATGCATTGCATAGGTGCCGAAATATACCTGTTGTCTATAGACATTTCCCATTGGAACTATACTTGCTTATATGTTTGATAAGTTGTTATATATTTTAACTTCATGAAGTTTCAGTCTTAGAATGGCTCTCCACTGCTGTCAATGATAATATCCAACAGCTTTTCTGTGGCATTTGTTTCAATGATGAGTTTTTATATGATGGCAGAACCCATTTTTCGTGAGGAATGATTTTCCACATGCAGGAAAACAAATATCAGACTGACTTAAGGGCTGTCCTTTCCTCCATTTCCCTTGGGCTGTTTTCTTCAACTTGCTGAATAAGTGTTGTTTCTAATGTAATTAGGCCATCATGAATCATTTCCCCCCCTCACTTTTTCTCTATCATAAATGCTTTGCTCCGATATCCCAGCAGCAGATCCATTTTTTGTCCATTTTTATGGTTTGACTTCAGGCAATCTTTACAGAGCTTCAGCTACCCTTCTCTGAGTCCACTTAACAAAACTTTGTTTCAACAGAGAGAGGATTATGGCAGTAAGTATCTGGCCAAGAAGACTTATATGTCTAGAAGTGAATTTTCATCAATCTTAAATGTGACAAATTTGGAAAGATCTTTTGGTTTACTAGTAGGAAATATTAGGATGCTTAAGGTATCAGCTGCATAAATTAGTAATACACTAAAAGCAACTTTCTAAGTCCTTTATTGCCAGTATAATTCTCCCTTTTCCTCATTTTTCCACAGTCTTCCTTGGAGCCTCTAAGTTTGGGAGCTTGGGATAAGCAGTGACTCATTTTGTCATCCAGGAATGGACTATGTGAGGGGACTTTTCTAAATATATGGATGTATTTACTGCAGACATGAGCTGTGCTTGTATTTATATTTCATACCTTTTCCAAAATCTGCTATTATATTTTTAAGTAGGCATGTGAATGTGTGAATAAAATCATACTGAATATAGAGTAGGATTAAGTTTACTGAGAATAGCAGCTCTTTTGAGCAAAGACTTGTCTGTGCTTGCACAGTTCCAGCAGTCCAAGCCTGGTGCTTCCAGAGAATCTGAAAGAACCAAAAATTATAAGACATCCCTTTAAAATGGCACTTGTTTTACAAGGTAAGTAGAATAAAGCTAACCCTTAAAACTGAAATATACTCCTTTCACCCCAAAGAGATATCCTAAATTATATCTGATAGCTCAATAACTTTAATTTACTCACTGGATACATAAGCTGAAGATCTGTTTTCCAAGCAGCTCCAGTAAACTATCATGTGAGATGTTTCAGCAAGAGGGGGAAGTGGTGGCATGCCAGAGAAAGGGCGATGACGCCTCTCTGGGAATGCTGTGCAGAATCCCAGTTGCCCATTTTCAAAAGAGGGGTTCAGTCTCAAAGAGATGCACTTCTGAAACTTAAGAAGCATCTTAGAACACAAACTCAAAAGCTAAGCTGGTCTAGATCAGTCCAAGAAGCGAATGACTAAGTGGGGATATGGCTTCCATTTTAAAATAACAGGAAGGAGGAAAATTATTTCCTCTAAAGAAAAGCAACGGCTGAAGAAGAAAGTGAACAGAACTGATAGTGATTACATTTTCTTCTGGAAATTAGGCAACTTGTAATTATGGAACAAATGATTCTGGAACAGCCTTCCAGTAAGATTAGCAGATAGAAAACCACTTAGAAGATGGAGTGTCTGGTTGCCTGTAACTGCAGATAACTGTTCCAAAATGTCCAGGTTCCTAAATGTCTTTTTTTTTTTGTTTTTCCTAAATTGCTTTTTCACAAAAAGGCTGTTGCCAATAAACTTATTCCAACAATGGATCTCAGCCCTTCCGAATCTTACTCCCTTCAGCATTTCATGACATTCAAGTAAATCGGTACTTGTGGGAGAACAGAACTAAGCATCAGCTCAGTGCTGCCAATGACAGAAGTCAGGAATGGAAGAAATCTCATTGAGAAAGACAGTGTCACAAGTCCTACCTTTCAGAACCTGGCCTGGCTAATAAGTCTGTCATTTCATCTCTGCTAGCAATCCATTTATCAGTCCTACACTTTCACATGTTTACAATACAAATGCATTGCAGCACAGCAGCTCTATTTCAATGGAGAATACTATGACTAAAGAGATAACATCTAGAGAAACTTTCCCAGGAGGTGCTTCCAGACAGCTTAAAATCAATAGAAATTATGACTATTTTACGTCTCTTCAGATTTTGCTTCTGGCTTGTCTATATAACCCTTATCTTTTACCCCTGAAGAGAAGAGGTGCTTTCACTGTGGATAGATTTCTATGTTTCTTTTGCTGAGAAAATTAAGCACTGAGTGATCTGCTTCAGAAATCTGCTCACTGGAGAATTGGTAAATATGCATGTAAACAATTGCCCTAGAGTATAATCTGAGCTATTTTCGTGTTATAGTTTGGTAGGGTAGAAGAATGAATTGATTAAAAAAACCCAGAGACTGGATTTCAGTTCAGAAATTGTTTTTCTGTCTGCTTAGAAACCCAGTCGAGTCCTCTTCTCCTTCCTGCCCCCATGGATTTAGATTATTTTTGCTAAATTCTGCTCTTAGTGAAAAAGTAATTCATCACTGACTGTACCTCTGATGAAATAATTTACTGAAATTGCCTGGGCTGTTTGGGATGCAGTTTATCCCTTGTATATCTATGCAGGTTCTCTCAGTCCATCTTGCACTCTGTGGGGTCATTTGAAATTGATTCTTTCTAGTTTTATGTGTCTTCTGTTATAAAGGACAGATTTTCTGCTGTCTTAGGGTATGCTGCATTCATTTTGAAGACACATATCTGCGACAGGCACTGTTGCATTGGACTGTCAGGTGCACCAAATAAATAGTATGGCTCCCAATGTAGAGAATTTCAGGTTAGATAATGGGAAGATCTGAAAATTCTTTCATTATCCTGAATACCATTTTAAACCAGACAGGTATCAATGAACAGGTTGAATTCAGAACAAAGCAGGAACCAGAGCAGGCTCAGAGGTAAAGATAATGTAGAATTTCACCTCCCTGTGGATGAGCGCTGCCAGGGGAGGGGACACTGCTGGGATGGAGCAGCAGATGAGGTGCTCCTGCTTGTGCCAGAGCAAGGGGCCATGACTGCTGCTTCTGCAAGAGGGATGAGCAAGAGTTTTCAGCCCACTCACAGCATCCTTTCCCTTGGCAGTAGCAAAGGCAGGTCTCTGGCAGAGGCAAAGCAGGCAGCTGCCCCAGCAACTGCTTACTTTGTCTATGTCTCGAGCTGGCTCTGCAAATCCCATTCCATTTATTTCAGGGCTTGAATCATATACTATACCTGGCACAAGACCCATTCTGTGCTTTAAAAGTGCTTTGGGGTGGGGAAAAAAGGCACAGCAAAACAAAATTGCCAGGTGTGAGCAATCAGAGCACAATTAAATCTATTATGAATGGAATGAATTATCTCCTTAAAAAAAATTTTAGCTGTTGTGGAACATGTCTCATTTAGCAATTAAAAAATGTACACGTTCAGGTGAGTCTTATAACTGCTTGGCTAACTCCTGTCACGTGCTTCTTCACACTCTCTTCCCAGAACCGGATGTGTTGCAGAAAACAGACTCAGACTTCATCCAGATGTACATCAGTGAGTCACGGGCATGAGATTGCTTTATTCAGTGTAGACAATGTCTAACTGTGATAACAGAAAACTAATGGATACTTTTAAAACTAGAGAGATATAAATGGAGGATGGTGAGAATTCAATGACAGCGAATACACCTCTCAAAGAAAGGCCACTGAGGATTAAAGGTGAGACAGGCTCTGAAGCAGTACTTGGATGAGGTGCAGGTTCTACTTTCAGGACGTGAATACAGAAAGGTTATTCTCTCTAACTAGTCTCACAGACACCTACATTTGAGATTCTGGGGTTCCCTGGGAGGCTGGACAGACACCGAGCTGCCTGGGGCCACGTGGCCAGGCTCCCCAGCTCTGCTGTGAGACCTCCGCGACACAAGAGGTACAGGTCCCTGGAAAATCTTGACCCATTCACAGTGCTTCAAATCCACCTAACCTACAGGGACAGGCACTACAGAGTTAGCACAGAGCCCAGCAGTTGTGATGTCTTTTTTTTAGGAACCCAGTGGGAACGGTATATATCACACACTTTTGGTGATTTGAGCAGGGAACACTGATTGTTTTAATTTGAGAGACCGCAGTCCTGCTTCTATTTTTTCTCAGGATATACCATTGTTAGATGGCTATCAACATAGATTTCCATGCCTTCCGTTGAAACCTGCACTGAATAACCAGTAGTACAAAGCCATAAAACCAGCAAGAAAGAAAGAAAGAAAAAAGAAAAGGTTCTGTAGCTCTTGTTTCCTTGACTACATGGTATTTCTTGCTTTTTTTTTCAGATGTTTAAGGACTCAGGACTCCTTATTCTGAAAGTCCCCTCTGGACCCAGAAATCTCTTCTTGAGGTAACACAGTGTCTGTATCTTGTGCCCTGATTTGGCCTAGATACCAGAAGAGCAAGCATGCATGATTTAGATGCAGTACACTAATGCTAACTAGGCTGTGCAAATAATTGAAATTTTAATACATTCTTTTGGATTTGGCTGCCAAGTGCAACTGACGGCTAATTGGGCCTGAGGTCTGTAACAGTGTTCACTTGTTATGGTACAATCATGCAAACCAGAAGGTCTTATCTAGTAGCTGATTCTGTCAAACAAAACAAAAACATGCACAGGACACTAGAATTTCCAGTAAGATAGTGGGACCAAAAACATGTGGAAATCTGGTTCCTACTATTCCAAGTTTTACTGACCAAAAGCAATCAGAATCAAATTCCCATCTCAGCCACAGTATAGCATTGTAATATGCTCCAATGTAAACTGAGGCTGTGGGTCAGTCCTAAAGGAGATGGAAAAGTATCATGTGGCCCATATAATCTAATATTTTAGGGATGCAGAGGTCGAGCGAGCCTGTTAACACCAGACTGTGCTCCCTTCACTCTCACGTAATTCTGGTTCCTCTAACTTTTCCATGGCCCCTGCGAAAAGGTATCTCTTTTACCAGAAACATGCTACTGCTTGGTAGCTGAGCAATGGGTTTTGTCTCTTTGCAAAATACCAGCTTCAAGCTCCGGCCAGTTCCGGACCACAGCTGCAGCCTCGTGGTTCCTACAAGCATAGAAAGTATTGGACTAAACCAGGGTAGATCAGAGGGTTGTGTCTGGGTAAAAGAACTCCTTTGCTTGGCTTCTGAGCTGGGGAAAGCAACGTGCATGATAAACAGACACCACAACTCAGCTAATGAAAATGAAAGGAATTGGGTAGCACGTGATTAGCAGGTAAGCAGACCTTCCCCCACTCCAATCAGCTGACAATGACCTAAGTGATATTTGCAGAAGCTGGTGACTATTTAAAAATCCTATAATCTGAAATGGACCCCAGGAATGTGAGAGAGAAGTGTCTGAAGGAGAAAGAAGCTCTGAGTAGGTTAAATGGCCCTACGGCCATGTTTAAAGTAGGTCAGATTTGAAAAGATTAAGTCCTCAATTATCAGATAGTTAATTCAGAACAGTTTGGGTTTTCTTTTGCCTGTAACATGTTCTCTGTTCTTTATAGAAAGAGAATTTCAGTAGCTGAAGAGCTACCTACAGCACAAGATGACAGAAAGAACTGAAATTTCTGTTGTGTCTGAGCAGAAGCTATTCTGCAGGAGGGGTGACAACCTTGACAATCACCAGAGGCTGCTCTGACTCACTGCTAACCACTGCACCATTGCAACTGTTGAACATCTGAGCTCTTGGTATTAGAATTCAGAAACTTTTAACGATATATTTTTCTTGATTTCTGTCTCTGAGCATGGCTAAACAGTGGATTTTGTTAGCTAGTTCAGCAGCTGCTAATCACTTTCTCTCAATCTATCCATCCTCTTTTGGAAAGAAGCTGCACTCTTCCATTGCTACTGGAAGGCTTAAGCTTGATCCTGGCAGCTGTTTTACGCCTTTAGATGAGCAATCTTCTTGGATACTCATAGGAGTATCCAGTTACGGTCTTTATAGCTTGTTCTGACAGCATTTTTTCTTCCTGATTCCCTTTCTCCTTTGCAAAGTGTATATCAGCATAATCTCTGAACTTCCTACTGGCAACTACCTCTTTGTGAGAAGTGACATCCTTTCATGGTCTAACGCCCAGTGTCTTGTTCCTGTCTTGTTTTCATGTAATCTACTTTTAACAGCTCCAGACATCTTGGCAGGAGGGCTGAAGCACACTCACTATCTGTATTTCTTGGCCTTTTTCTGATAAGACTTAGAGTCTCTCAGTTCCCTATGGACCCTTGAATGAACAAAATGGAAGGGGAATGCAAAATCCTACTCTCTTTCTCCCTTGCTGTGTTAAAGTGCAACAGGAATGGCAGTTTCTGCACTCCTGGGAATACAGATGTGCTGAACTGTTTGGACAGCAGGAGGATGGAAGGGTATGGGCCCTGTCCTCTGCCCGCATCGCTGACCAACATCTGGGAGAGCTCCATGGGAGTCTAGCAATGAATCTCCACAATTCCTTTCTCATAGGATGTGTCTTAAAGGTACATTTTGATACTTTAGGATGAATTCCTGCCCTGGTGAAATTAATGTTCAAAAGCCAGTGGGAATATGGATTTGAGATTTTTCTTTGATTTCCTGTGAGTTCTCTGGCCAGACCTGTAGCCAAAGTTAACACTTGTATCTCATGATATGACAAGAACTTTATGCTCTTAGGTATTGTCTACCAATATGTTATATATATATCTATACCCTGGCAGAACCATGAGCTGCTACTTTCTGACTCCTGAAGAGTAATCCAGGTAGATGATCGGATCTATCACCTCATATTAGTCAGACCTGAGTTAGCAAAAAGCCCCACATATTAACACGCTCTGATATGTGCATCCTTTTCATTGTATTTCTTTCTCAACATATTTCAGAAATATTTCAACCAAACCATTTGTCTTGGACAATTAGACTGAGATAAGGCTATAGAAACGGAAAACTGAGGGAGAAAAAGGAAAACACTAACATTAGCTAGTGATGTGTTCAGTTAACTGTGTACAGTTCTGGTTTACAGGGTGAATTAAAAAGAATTAGTACATTGAGTACCAGCACAAGTATGGGAATAGCTCACTAAAATGTGGTTTTCACACACCTTGTAAAAAGTTGTGTGATCATTTCAATTGTAGCTAAATACTTCATTAAATATTATGGAAAAAAAAATATTTTCATTGGTAAGGGTTTTACATTCTGATGTGAAATGACCTTTCATTTCAGACAAGTCTTGCTCTCTGACTGACTCCTATGTGTAGGATAAAAGTATTAACATATTTTTCTATCTTCATCCTCACTGATGTCCAAGGTCAGGTTCTTTCCAACTCTGCAATTTTTCAGAGGATAGTAATTTGCTGAAGGAACTCTTAGGAAGCTGATGTCAATCTGATTACAATTAACAATATGTTCCATTTCCATTTCCCTCCTTCAAATGAGATTGAATGATGGCAGTACAAGTCAGAAAATAAAATAAGCTGAGGTCTCTCTAGATTTCTGTAAATAAAAGGTTCCTTCTTTTATGGTAGGCAGCTATTTTTTGTATGTATCCCAACACTCTTCTGCTCATTTGGACCTGACAAGGTAAATGAGTAATAAAAGTGAAACAGGCAAGGTAGATGCAAAGAAAATGAAGTTGTCTGGATTTATCGAGCCCACTTGATGGTGTTGAAATTATTTTTTCTTATTTTATAGCCATCATTCTTTTCAGACCTGCTAGTGTATGTCAAACACTACGTAAGTGAATAAACAAACCTTTCTTATGTGTTAATGGAAATTATGTACTCTAAAATTAAGGTGTCTACTGCAGCACAGAATAATAGATACTGAACAACTTGTTCTCTTCTTTGTAAATGGAATTTAAGTATAAATATGAAATATAACAGCTTTTAGTTAAAATTGACAGTCCCAATAATTCAGAAGGTGGAAAACCCATGGGTAGCTCTGCTAAGGACATAGAAGGAGCAGACAGGTGAACCACCACAAGCGCTGGTGAGGTAGTACACAGGCCAAGCACATTGGGTATGCTCCCAGCAGCACATGTGGCCTCCAAATCATCAGACTCTGGTGGAAGCAATGGGTCATAGGAATGCTTTGCTGGCAGGCCTTGACCTGTAGATTACCTGGTGCAGGTGGGCTGTGGGAACTGATCCTGAGGGAAGGATGACCGCTCTAAGCATTGCCTTTCTCTAGCACTTGCTGAGGACTATCTGTAAAGGTTCTTGAGAGAAGAACTAGTCCACTAGGACTTGGGAAGACTGCAGAAAGAGGTGCCTGACACACAGCTCCTGAGAAGGCTATCAACAGCCTACATCTGTGCTGCTTCAGATGAACTGTGATGGAGAAAGATCTGAGGAATCCTCATTTGGAGAGCCTGGATGGAAGCAGAAAGGTTGCAGGATGGGAGATAAGATATGGAGACAGAAAAGTAAAACACACTACTTCCTCCAGTGATTTGCTAGGTATTTGTGCCTCCTTGTATGCCACAGCTGAGTTTTTTGTTGCCTGGGGCAGCTATAGCCTCACCTGCCCTCTGCAATGTGGAAAAGGAGCAGTAAGAGAGCTCTGTCACTGCATCCCTCCTAAAGCGGAGACCTCTACCCTTGTGGACCCTGATGCAACCAGTAAAATCTAAACCCAAGGTCCCCTGAAGAGAAACATTAGGCTGAACCCTCAACTCACAGGACTGATGTTATCGAACCTACAGTAACGTGTACCAGGTAAGCTTTTGGCTAATGATATTTCATGCTGTCTTAAAAATAAGGATTTTGTTATGGCTTTAGGTTTTGTTCCTCATCCTGTTTATTTAGCGTGACTGGCAGTACTTAGAAAAATCTGAGGTAGAGATATTTTAAGTAGCTGTAGCCTTGGAACAATAACTCTACAGTGAGGCATCACTGGTGTGAAACACTCCAGTATGCTAATTTAGATGAAAAGTTGTAACTGAGTTCGGATACTTAATGGTAGGGCCATGTGCAGAACCTTGGGTGAAATCTGTGCTTTTGGTACTGAGATGTTGATGACAGACAGAAAAATACTTCTTTTGTGGTAAATGTCAGATGCAAACGTTTTAATCGAAAAATGTCCTTTGCTGGACCTTTTTTTTCCTTCTTCCCAATTTGTGTATACTTTTCACTCATCATGGAAGCTATGTTTGTGTCACACAGTCAGTGAGGGAAGGCCTGTATTTAATAAGATAAATGCAGCATTGGTGTTTCTCTGCTGCAGCCCTAAAGCACTTTGGGTGTATGCAAATTCTAAATGAAACACTTTCAGATACGCTCTATAGTGAACAGGCTACAAACAAAGTCTTTGGGCCAAATTAGCACTGATGTGTTGGCCAGGGAATGAGAACATTGCTGCTGTTAAGAGTTAACACAGCATGATGTGTTTACCTGCTTTTCAAACACAGTAGAAGTTTACAGTCACTAACGGGCAAATCATGGCTCTTTCTGTATGATGGTATAGCAGAGTGTGCTCCGTTCTTTTATTTAATGAACTACATAAAATGTCACAGGCAGTATTTGCAGAAGGCAAGCGGCTTGTTTCGTTTTCCCAGTCTCCACCATCTTGATGAACATAAAGTTTTGAAATTCCAGAATTTCAAATGTGAGGAAGGGAAGTACTAGGACCCCAAACCACAAATACTTTCTGACGTGTTGTTTTATGTGAGTGGGAGACAGCAATAGATGCATACTGGATGCCCAATAGTGAAATACTGCTGCCAATGCTAAAGGTAAACGGTTATTGCCCTAATCTCCCTCTCCCTTATTGTTCAGGGTAAAGAGAGATCATGCTTGAAGGTGTATCAGATCTGCCTTTTATCGTGTAGTGTGAATAGACTGTGGACTACACAGTTTATCTCCCTCTGTGCTAGATTATCTGCCACCCAACGCTGTTTAGTTGCTGCACCTTATATCTCTGTTTCTCTTCCTTCAGCTTCTCACTTAATCAAATCTCACAGACAATCTAAACAGAAAACAAGGCACAAAGAAACAGTTAAAGAAGGTTTCACAAATTTTACGGTAATACAAGACCAAAATAAGCACTTTGGGCCACAGGGATGTGCTCCCTGCTATCATGTTTTATAATCCGTTTAATCAACTGATCAGGATTTTTCTTAAAATTAATTCAGTTTTAGTCTATAGCCCCATTTTTATGGCTAAAATAGTCTTTTAACTGCAAGACTAAATGTATTCCTGCTCAGTTCATGCTCGTTTGTTTTTATACCTGTGCTGTCCTGTAACTTAAAGCATTTATCTCCCTCTCTAGTTGTAAAGAACAAGATGGGAGGGGAGAAGAGGCAGCCAGGAAAAAAAATAAATTGATAATAAGTGAAGTTTAAGAAGGAATCTCCAGGTAGTTGAGGTGTTTGGTGAATTTGGAGATTGACCTGTTCTGCTCGTTTGTCCTCCTGCTAGTGTTGGCTTAAGTCTGTTATATCCACTAATTTGTGAGATCTGGTTCTGTGAAAAAGGGACTGCAGAAATCGGACTGAGGGAAATGTAAGGACAACCTGCAAGAGCACCCTAACATCTCGTGGGGTGAGGTTAGAGGGGACTGCACAGGTTGGGACAGGGGCTCACCAAGAGTTGTGTGAGTTGAAGAGCACTTTTACTCTGTTTCTATCTTGAAGACTGATCTCTTCTATTTGCACTCTAGATGTTTGATGTTGTCACTAAAGCAGTTTCATAACTTCAGTAAAGATCGGATAATTAATTTGGTAGCTTTTAAGGAGGGCTGGCTGCTGTTGGCACCCTGCTTCCCACGAACACCAGATGAACGTTGTGTTTGTTTACCGCTCCCAGCTTCAGAGTGCCTGTATCACCACAGCCACAATGCAGTGAGGTTTTTAAATGCATCATGTCTCCCATTAAAAATGAGAGCACTGAGTGAAAGAGATCCGAGCTCAAAGCCCAGTGTCAGGGCCAGGCTGGGAGATAAGATCTTCCTGCCCCTGAATTCTCCATGCAATGCTGATGTCCCCCTTTCCCCCAGTGTCCATGAGCTTCCCATGCTTTACAGGCAGGCCTGGGGTGGTGGCAGTGAAATGAAAAAGGTTTAATCGTAAATAATTCCTCTTCAACTGTAACGTGTTCCCTGCATAACAGGGCTGTGTGCTCCCCCAGAACAGAAGAATCCATCCCTTCGATAAGCTAAGGCGCTTCCAAGGAAGCAGCCTGCTCTGTGGCAGAAACGCATGTGTTGTTGATGTCAAATCACTGGAAGATTTGTATTTTGCTGTGTTGCTTGTAGCACAGGCTACAACTATTTTTCGTTCAAGTAGCAGAGCTTGGCTGGGGAGCTGATAAGGAGAGACTGAGACTTTTTTTTTTTCTTTTTTTTTTTTTTTCCTACCTTGCAGATACTTTCTGTGTGACTTAATCCCTTCCAGTCCTAAGAAAAAGCTTTGCTCTTCCCATGTATTCTCAAGAATTGCACAAAATAGTATCAAATTTTTGGTGTTGTGATCTTTCTTATAAGTGTTAAGTTCTCAACCTTCAGTGGTCAAGCAAAGTCCTTCAGGGCAGGTTCAAAATTCTGGGTAGGTTCAAAATAACTGCTGGACTTAGTGACACAACCCTTCTTCCCATCAGTGCCTGTGATTTTTTTTTTTTTTTTTTTTCCTCCCCAGGCTGCTCTTTTATCTTCATCATGGCTTGGTTTTAGTAGGACACTTGGTCCTCTGGCAAATGTTTTTATAGTGCTACAATCAAGTAACCTTCTTTCCTCTTGTAGACTGAATCCAGCACTGGGGTGTTTACAGACTGGAAATGTTCAACTCTGCATGTTGGGGAAGCAGAATTTTGTGAGGTCAGAGTGAACAAGAATTTTCAGGAAGCAAAAATCAAGCTTATTTCAGGCTGCTTTGGAGGCAGTATGCTAGCTGGGGTTCAGCAGGGATTTTTAAGATTTCTTCACAATAATAAATAAATATGTGTTACTGTAAGATCTCTTCAGAAAGAGATTAAGCCTCAGGCTTTCTGAACAGGTGCTTCTCATAAACTGAGATTCATACAAAAAACTTACAGTGAGAAGAGGGTAAGAAGGCACAGTGATGGACAGGCTGATTACACCCTACTGGAAGACCTATTGATTGGGCATTGCATCCGGTTCAGGATGTTTAATCATTTTCCACTTTGTGCAGGCTGCTTTATAGCCCTGAGTTGGCACGGTTCTTGCCTGCACATGTGGGTAATGGAATAAAAGCAAAGGGCTCTGAGGGATTCTTGAACTTGAAGAAACATCATGTACTACAAGTAATAATCTGTTCTCGGTAGGTGTGTACAGCTTGGTAGTGCGCTTTTTTACTGTTATTTTATTTTACAGCACCAGGTACTTAAAAACTGTGCCTGGAACCACACCATTCATGTCCCCGTTGTAAAACAAGACTGTCCTCTATCTATTAGTAGCAATGGCAGTGCCTTAGCAGCGCGAGCAGAGGTGATTGGAAAAGGTGTCTGTGTTAATAAGAAGAATGCCACTGTTGGTTTAGAGCAAAAACCCCAATTTTATATAAACCGCATGCCATACATCAATTAATTTTCTCCCTAGCTCTGAGCCGTAGCTGATCTATGCATTTGCAGCGTACCTATTACTGCAGCGTTTAGACATTTTCAGATTTGGTGCTTGGAAGTGTTTGATGTTTATTTAACTAATTGGAGAAAATACAGACTATACACTTTCATAAATGAAAGAGTAAAAATTCATCCAAGAGGAACGACATGTTCTGAAGTACTAGATCAACTAAGTTAAAATGGAGTTCTACACTAAGATTAATTATGTTCTGTGTTTCCTGTTGAGTAATTAGGTTCAATAAAAGTAATTCTGTACAATTCAGTACAAGCTGCCATTTCAGTGTGTATTTAGCGGTGTGTGATGTGCTGAGATGCACACCCTCATGTGTTTTATACAAGAGACTTCCACAAGTCTGTTCCATTTAGTCTTTGAGAAAGAACTTCTGTGTGTTCAGGGAGATGTGGGGCCTGGCTGACCTGGCTCTTTGGGAACAGCGATATAACAAACATGCCCAGCAGCAGAGCTTTCCTGGCAGCTGGAAAAGCGCTTTCACTGGGCAGTGGCTCTCAAATGGAGCTTCTTTCTCTCTCATATAAGTGCGTCCTGAGGAAGTGAGTGTTTAGGGACTGGGAAGCATGCTAGGATAAGACTGGGAGAGATGGTGGTGTCAGGGTTGGGACAGGAGGCACTGCGGTGAGAAGGAGCAAGGGGAACTTTTGACTTTCAGAAGCTTCTTGGGCATCTACTTTTGTGACCGTTTCCCAACCTTGGCTAGCATCAACGGTCAGAAAGCAGGGTGTTCTCCAAACTGGCTGAAGCAGCCTCCTCTCTGATGCTCCAAGGTTTTGTTCCTGTCATCTGTTCTCTACTCTGTTCCTTGCTATTGCCTCTGAAGCCCCTCACATCTAGTCCCTAGATGACAAAGTGGCCCTCAAATTGTGTCAGATAGTATATCTCATTATTCTGGACAAATGCTGACCCCCATACTCTATCTAGCTAACTTAAGCACCTTTTTTCCTACGACTGCATTTGTAGGGGCACTCTCTTGATACTTTTCCTTGAAGAACAGGTTTTGGATCAAGAAAAGGTTCATAAAGATTTTTCTAAATATTTCTAAACTTATCACCCTTTAACTAGCATGAAATGGGCAAAATAACACGTACATGCATTTGCTCCCCTCCCTTTGCTTTCCTACAGTCCTGGAAAAGATTTTTCTGAGACTATTCCTGTCCTTCATTTAATTCATCCCAAGTACACACGCTCTCTTGGGGACATCTGAGTTTCCTTTTTGCTGAGACCTCCTGCTATGAGAGGGTGCTGCCCAAGGTATTTATCTGAGCTTCCCACTGCCGTTAGCTTTGACTCTACTCTGAACAGCAACTGGGTAGTAGTTTTGGCCAGTGAAGCACTGCTCAAAAAGTGGTTTTCTCTCTGCAAATTTCTTCAGTTACTGTGATGCTCTAACGTTCTGTGAGGAGTGCAATAGAAGTGCTAGGGTTAGAATCCAGCCAAACAGACCATTCAGTTGTGTTATAATTCTGTATAATTGCTTCTGTTAAGCAGCCTGTGTTCTGATGTCTGGACTGATCAAAACTTTTATCAGCGTTTTGGTATCTACTTACCAGGTTCATACCCTGGCTCTCAAGTATATTCCTGCATTTTCCTGACCTCAACAGGACTCTAGTTAGATTGCCAGCATCAGCCTTTTAGCTCTTCATCTTTACAACGGTCAGGTAAAACAGTGCACCATAAGGATACACTGAAATCTACCATTGGTGTGTGCAGACATGGAATCAGTCACCAAACTGATTATGACTACAAGCACAAATATGATACGCATATCCACATGTGAGACATGAGTGTGTTCGTGTCTGCTTACCTCTGCCCAGAACTTAAACTTTCTAACGGAAAATAGGGAATTTGGCACAGTCATTTTTGGATAGAAACACTTTGTGTCTTTTTTGTAAACACTTCTTGCAACTCTATTTTATTTAAAGAAAACATATAATTATAACTGATTGAGCTTGATGTTTATCAGAAATTACTCTGCTGGATGACATCTTTCACAGGGGGGAAGAGTAAATACTTATGTCCTTAAATTGAACCATGTAAAACAAAAAGTACTGAAACTAAATACATGTGCGGTTGATCCAGATGTTGGCCTTTAAACTCCAATTCTCTCCAATGGGAATTCCTGTGTATAAAGGACCTGAGGTGGCGGTATGTAGAATTACAGACTAAATTAGGCTGGAAGGTGCTTCTGGAGGTCGTGTGACCCAATTTCTTGTTCAAAGCAGATCAGGATGCTTAGGGCCTCGTTCAGTCAAATTTTAACTGTTTTCTATGATAGAGATTTCAAAACCTTTCTAAGCAGTCTACATCACACTTCCTCTCCCCTGTGGTCTAGTCTCAGGCCATTGCCAAAGGAAGGATTAAATCTGTCCAAAATGCACACCAAGATCAAACCCGGTGGTCCCACAAAATTTTCTGATAACTTGTAGGAACATCACTAGTGAACACTGAAGGGAGAAGAGGATCTGACAGCAAAGCACCAAGTGTGTTAAAAACTTTGGACTTTCAGGACTGCTTTGCAATTTCTAATGGGGCGTTTTGTCAGACTAATTCTTGTGTAGGCTTGAGTGTAGACATGTCCAGCTTAGTTATGAATAATTAGAGCAGGCTCAACCTTCCAGAAAAACTTATCTGGTCTTTTAGTGTGTTTCTGACTTTCTCCCCTGAAAGTCTGAGTAGTTTCTACCAGGCTTACAGCTCCTTTTCCCTACTGAGGGGAGGGTGGCAACTTTCCTATCATGGCATCCCAGTGCAGGCGGTCCTCCCATTGTGAGATGGAGGTAATTGCTGGATTCCGACTATGCAGGTGTTTATGGGAGCACTACTTGAATGCAAATCAGGAAAAAAAAAAAATCCCTGTATGCTTGTCTTTGCAGCAGCTCAGAGTAGTGAAAGGCTGGACATCCCTACTCTATCAATTAATGTAAAATTTCTTCACTGCATTACAAATAAATGCACTGGATTAAGGAAGAGGCATATCTGTAGCACGCAGTAGATGATCCAGTTTGTGGTCAAGTAGACAGTTTTTGTCCCAGTGGTGTGCTTTTTACTTTTTAGCTAACTCTTCTTAGTGCAGCTGCAGCATTTGTTCATTCTCATTCCGATCTCGTTTCCTGAGATAGCTTTTTAATTGGATGCACGACACCTTCCCTGCCAGAGCAAAATGCCACAAGCAGACAAGGTGCTCACTTGTGAGGAAAAGCAGCCTGATCTGCAAGTCACTTTCTTCAACCCCACACCGATATTTTTTCTTTTTTTTTCTCCCCTTTTCTCAGTTGGAGAGAGAAGGCTTACTGCTGGCATTGCAGACTGTAAGCAGCTCTGGCTTAGCATTATTTTTTTAGGAAGAACTTTTTAAAGCGCATTTTAGAAAGACTCCAGCAGCAGTTGGAAATGGATGTGTGTGTAAGCACATGTACGTATTTACGATGTGCCCAATCCTGATGCTTGGATAGATGCAGAGCTGGGACAGTTTCCCTCTTGGAAACCACAAGAAGCTAGGAGTGTCTGTCTGGGAGCTGCAGATAAGGAAGGAAGATGAGCGCTTTAAAAAGCAGGGCTGAAAGCTGCAACTACAGAAAGGGGACCTGGAGTACAAGGTTCCCATTGCTGAACCCCAGGGCTGGGTGTTTTCACAGGCTGAGGGCTATGAGCTTGGAGCTGTCACCCATAGGCTCATAGATGCTAGGCTAGGGGAGCTGCAGTTGCTGAGCTTATTCATGTAAGTGCTGAATGTTTTGTTTTAAATTACATGCTTAAAATGTCCATTTGTTCCCATTTGAATATACTCCAATCAAACTTGCCAAGATTTATGTTCTAAAATGGGAACTGATGTCCCATTCTTTACAATCACTGTATTAGCACTTAAATAGTCTTGCTACCCAGCTGGAGAGTCCTTTGAACAATCAGAGCACCTAAATATGGGAGATCTGTATCAAGAATGCAGTTTATAATGCAGAACTTAAAGTCCAAACATGACTTCTGAGAATGGGAGCAAAAGATACAAAGATCAAAAAAGTCAAAGTAAAATGTACGGTTTCTTTCCAAGTCGAGGCAAGTGTGTAACTTCAAAATTAAAGAACTACACAGAAAGTACTGCAGTACCATATTATCTAATGAAGACTGAAGTAACTAACGAGCTTCTAATGTTGTAGCATCAAATAACAAATATTAACTCATTATGCAATGACTGTTCTGCAGATTTCTCTGGCCTAGTACTGATCAATAAACTCCCGTGCCCTACCTGCACCTGCTATATTTGAATTAGATAACCACTCTATGGAGGTACCTGGTAGCTTTCTATATACTTAATTCATGTTAACCCTTCAGGCTGTGAAAAAGCTCTCCATGATCCCCATTTTACAGAGAAAAACTGAGGCCTGAAAATGTTAAAGGTCAGATCCATATAGTCCTTTTGAGTCTCGAATCCCCTCTGAGATGTTTGCAGTATCTATTCGTATTTCGGTTAGTTTTGAGAGATAAAGTAAACTTAATAAACTTGTCTGTTTCAAGAATTTTTCTGTAAGGATATTTCCAGGTTGCACACAAAGTTCTCTGTTACTAAACAGCCCCCTTGGTTTCTTTAACAGGCCTTTTGGACCTGTAAGGAGGAGTCTGTGTGGTGTACCCTATGGCACCAGCAGTTTTCTGCCCACAGCCCCTGCTGCTGTCCTGTTCCTCCTGCCTGGGTAGAGCATGCGTTACCATCAGTGACTGGGCAGCAAAAATGCCTCAGGTTTTCTCACATGGCAGAAGACTCTGCTTTGTTACATCCCTCTAAATACCTCCACTAGCGGTCTGTGCAAGAAGAAAAGGATCTGAAAGTCTCTCTGATTGATATCTCAATATGTCTTTTGATTTCTCCTGCTGTCTCTTTCACATAGCTTCTGTCACTGATAATTTGCTTTTAAATGTAATGGATAAGCTTCTGAACCATCCATCTCCTCCTTTAACCAAAACTTCTTTCAGTGCATGAATGACTGAAAACTGAGATTTTCATTTAATGTGAATTTGCAAAGAAATAGATACTAGGCAACTCTAATATTCTGACATAGCTGAAGCTATTAGAAGTATAAATCAAAAAAAAAAAATTCCTGCTGCTGCCTGCACAAAGTAGGGAGAAGGATGGGGCAGAGGCCCCAGTACTGTGATGCTACACAACAGCAATTACCATAAGCTGTAAAGGACATAGCAATGGTAGAGTTGGGTTCCTCTCTGAACCTGAGAGATGCCAGGAAGGGGGGGTGGGGGATGGACCCACTATTGAAACTGAAGTCATATTAATTGCCTTCATCTCACACTATGTTTTTTATTTCTTATTGGTTAATCTTTTTTAATGCACAAGAAAACATCAGAATGTATCAAAGCCATTACCTGTAGAAAGTGCAGTAACTATTTTGATCTGAATGCAGTTTAGTCCACTCACACTGGTGGTGAATTTAGCTCTTAAAGCTCCTGCTAGTAGTACTTTGCTCACCAGAATGTATGCTGTGGTGGTTATCCAGTATCCCTAAGTGATATTAAGAGCCTATATCTGTGTAATGAGTAGCACTGATTTTGTGGGGATTATTTATACTTGGGGACACATTAATGACAAGTCTGTGTATCTGGACCCTCCCTTGTAAGGGGTCTATGCTGCTGTGCTGTGGAGAGGAAATGCTGATGGTGAGAAAGACAGAAACAGTTTGAAACGATTTGTGAAACAGGGAAGAAGCAAGTAGTACCATGAGCATTTTGATTTGGCTGAGGGATGTTCTGGTTTGGAACTTGTCCCTGCTTCTTGGCTGAATGAAACTACTCATTTCAGAAATGGTTATTCTGCTCCTGGAGCAAGAACTTTGTTTTCTTGCTCTGTGTTCTCTGCCCCCTTTGTCTTAAGGCAGATAACTTGCATGCACTCTCTTGGCTTTGACAGAAGCCCCTCAAAGAACTTGGAGAAGTCACTTTATCATTCTCAGTCTCGCCTTTCAGAAGCCAATAACTCTTGTAGGAGCCACAGAGAGTTTCGGAGACTTGGCTGACCTCTAGGAGTGCAAATGTTCCTTTGTTGGCCAAACAAACCTACACAGTGCAGAGGCATAAAGCCGTGATTTCAGATTTCTCTCTCTGCTGCGCTTCTGCCCTTCCTTCAATGGAGGGTAGGCAAAAAAGGCACGGTTTATGTTTCCTTTACAGTACAACTCAATACAACATTTACAATTTTAATGCTTTGCATGCTGATCTAGTGCATTTTTATGTTACCGATATTCAAGTACTTTAATGATTAGTTGCATCACTCTCATTATGCAGGTAAACAATGTGTCTACCTTTACAGTGCAGATAATGCTGTACAGCTGACAAGGCTCCAGAATCATTAGTGACTTGACCTTCCTGTCTGATTTGTACTTATGAATCTAATAATAAATAATCACATGTGGAAGAGCCAATAGAGAAATAATGTAGCACGCTTCTTTTAGTACCCTAATTCAGCAGAATAAACCATGAGAAGCATTTCAGTAATTTACTATAGTGAGTGCTCTCAGCAGCTTCTGTATTTCAGCTCTTTGGTGTTCTAGCATGAAGATAATTATCTTGGTAATTAGTTATATTGTTATTTAATAGTCCCCAGACAATATTCTATTTTTCGAAGGAACAGGCCTTTCCTTCTATATCTTCCTCCCCCATTACAAAAAAAAAAAAAAGTTTATCTATGAATCTTTCCCCCTGCCAAATAATTTTTTTCTTTTCTTTTTTTTTTTTTTTTTTTTTGTTTACTACTTTCCCCAAAGAGATCCCAGTTACTGAAATACAGCTTCTGCCAAGCAGCTGCACTGATGGAGCTGCAGGAGACTCCTTGCGTCTCTGAGAAAGTCATGGGAACCACTCCTGAGCAGGCAGGGCTGGCAAGGGAGCACAGATGAGGGGAGAGCAGCAGCCAGCAGTGCTGTGGACTGAGACCACAGAACTGTCCTCTAACCTCTAGGTTTCTCCTCACCTGGGTTTCTTGGGAAATAGGTAAAGTGAAAAGGTTGATGAAATGGACTGGTCTTGAGGAGAACAGTGAACCTTAGTCTCTGAAGCTTGATGAAAATTGATCTTTTACAGCTGCATGACTTTAGGCAGGAAGTTTTCAACTGTTCCTGGAATAACAGTGGTGAAAAACAGTAACCCGAGAGCAGAAACCATGCTGAGAAAGAATGAACAACTTCCGGGGAGGATTTGAGCTTTGGTAGCTTAAATAAGCGATTCATCTCCCAAAAGCTTCTGGAGTGGGAAATGTCTAAGGTCTGCAGAATGTCAGATCAAGTCACCATTTGGGGAGGGGAAGGGCTGAGGCTGTTGATGGAGCAGGACGAGAACCCCTCCAGAAGGTGAAGGGGTGGTAAACACCTGAGCAAAAGACGTAAGGCTAGGGAGAGGTGGGCAAAAAGGCTGGAGACTTTTCAGTCTGAGTGTAGGTGGCTATGACCTCAATAAAAAGACAGTTCCTCCAGTGTCACCCTCAATCTCAAAGTGATTTTTATTCCTCCTGTTACAGAGGAACAGACTGTCATCTTTTTTTTTTTTTCTTTCCTTCTGTCTCACATCACTCCCTCAGTGGTACTGTTTCTTACAGCCTTAGCAGGAAACAACTTGTTTGCGTATACTTCTTATAATAAACAACACAGCTTCTAGTTTATTTAATGCCTCCAGATTTTTGTGCTTTCTACGTACTGGCCTTGTTGCAGTTGTCCTTTCAAACAGCTCCACTTCTAAGAAGCCAAGCTTTTCTCGAACTTTTTGACTGTACATAAGATGGTCTTTTTAATTTTTTTTTTATTCACTTAGTGACTCAAACTCCACAAAGTACCATTCCTAGTTCTCACCAGCTGGTGGTCCATATGCCACTGCATCTCTACTCTTGTAAATACAAGTTTGGAGTCATACTCACAGATCAGACTTTTGGTGGTTAATATGGCAATATGTTAAAATGTCAAATGATGCAGAATGAGTGAGTCGGTGGAGGTGCTGGGGAAAGCAGTATTCTGCACGCTCACAAAACTTTCCATCTGAGGAGCTCCCAGTGGTTTGCAGACATTAGGGGATTTCTGCAAGTCTGACAGGGTCAGCACAGGGCTGGGATTTGGGATCCACAGCATCTTGAGAGAAGCATCTGTGAGAGGCAGCGGCTTCCAGCTTCTCAATGTTGTCTACCAACATGTTTAAGCTCTAAATTAGGAACAAAAAATAGTCTGGCACATTGCCCATGAAAGATTGCCAGCTTCTAGCTGAAACTCTTCATTACTCTAGAAAGGGCGGTAAGTGTTCCCCTGAGGAGATAGAAGTTTCTGATTTATGCTCAAAAAGAAAAAAAAAAGAAAAAAAAAAAAGGAGGAGGGAAGAACAGAAAAAAATCTTATGAACCTTGACAGTGCTTTAGATAGAATCCTAATGGCTGTGGCTGTAACCAGTGTCTGTAGAGCATGACTGTGGATCCTTCAAAGCTTCAGACCTCAGTCCATGTTTTCAGCTCAGTAATGGCAGCACCTTCACCACCTGCATTTCAAGCAGATGTACAATTTCTGACCCGTTATACTTCCTCTTTCCATTGCATAATTGCCCTTAATTTTGGCAATCAGGGCATGACTCTGCAAGCCAATGCCCTAATTTCTAGTGCTGAACAGGGTAAGAATAGAAAATGCAACTGATAGCTTTCTGCAAAAGAGCTGCCACTAAGATAGGGTAAGAGTTTCTGTTGGTTTTACTGATGCTACTGTTAATAAGAACGCCTTCACCACTGTGACAATTGTAGTGAACTAGTCTCCAGTTCACTGGCTCATAGCAAAAGTAGAAGGAAACAAGTTCTTAGTGGATTTGGAAAAGCTTAAATAGTTTAGTAGCTTTGTGCCGTGAATCCATGCTGCAGGGTATGTCAGCTATGGTTTCAATTAATGCAGACTTGTAGCAGGCAACACTAGGTATGAGTGACAGGAGTATCAAGTGAGTGCTTTGTTCTTCACATGAATGTAAAAAAAGTATAAATAACATTGCCTTTTAGATAAAAGTATATATCGCTTTCTCAAGTCTCTGATTCTATTAATCTCTCTGCAAAACCGTAGTTAACGGTTTTCAGCTTCTGTGTGGTCTGCGCAAACCAATACATAATGTAACTAATCTATGCATAATGAGGTAGATAACACTCAAAAAGGAGTTGTAGTTCTGGGAAAAATGGGATTCCTCCGAGAACGCAGTAATGGATTCATTCAGTTACTTAGAATTCAGCATGCAGCCATATCTCTGCCTATTTATATCTTAAGATGCTTTCCCAATGTTGTGTATATAGAGACGATGAATAAGGAGATGGGATGGTCTACAAATCCAGGCTGGCAATTTAATCAGAACTGTCTGCTCTGCGTGCCACGATAATTAGTAGTTCAGTGCTATAGGAACCTTAAAATGAAAATCCTGGTAAACTTTGTTTTTTCTGTGCGATAGGATTTGGGGAGATCTTTAGTGGATGGAGATGAGAATGCAAAGCAACTGCAAAGCCACAGTAGAGAAGTCCAGTCCACACCGTACTACCAGCAAAGCATTCACTAGAATTTTGCTGTCAGAACTGTAGCTGAAACCTTCCATGTTCCTTGGATCCAAGTAACATGTAACTGTTGTTGCTTATTTGCTACACATTCCTAGGTTATAATAAAAGTTATCTTCTGCAGTGGACCATGGAGGAGTTGTCATTTTATTAAAAAAAAAAATAAAAAAAATGCTTATAGATGTGAACAAACATCCTTCAAAGCAAAGCACATTGAACAAAACTGGCTAGATTAGCACTGTTTGTCCAAGTGCACTGTGTGCTGGAATTAATGGGACATCTCTCTCAGAGGTATTTTCCTTTACATGTAGATGATATTCAGTCCTGGTTTGTAAAGAAAACCCTGCAGAAGTACACAGCATGTGAAACCTGTCAGTTCTAGTAACTGAATCTGCTGAGGCTTTGTCAAATTAGAAAGCATAACACGGTTAAAGGAAAGCAAGTTGAAGTCTACAGTTACTGTAAAAATCTGCATCAGCAGCTTTGTCAAGGTGGTGAAAAATGTGTTCCTGTCGTCAGAAGTTACCTGTGATCTAGAACTTTTTGCATCATATGCAGTAGACAAGACACCTTTACTCCTCTAAACTGACACTTGCTAGCAGACTACCTGTTTAGTGCTATAATTTAATGTATTTTTATTTTCTCAGAAAAAGAATTCATGACTTCTAGGTTATGATTTCCCTCATGGATTGAGAAGGGGGCGAAGTTGCTCTGTTACCGAACAGTATAGGTCAGCTAAATTTGGCCCGAAGAAACTCATGTCAGTCTTCTCATTCTATGACTCATTTCTTCCCCCTCCTGCCCATATGCTCTGTTGCCAGAGCTACTTCTCGAGTTATATGAAGGGCTAATTAACCTTCTTCATGGAAAAGTCAGGACTCTTGAATTTGGCCCCTCTTCATATGGGACTGTGTTATCTCCTAGAGCCTTTCTGCTCTTGATTGGTCCAGCAGTGAAACACTTTAATAAAGAACATTTGATATAAAGACAAGACACAAACTGGTGGCACTTGTGAAGAAATAAACCAGAACCAAAGAACCATGAAAACATGCTTCAGAAGACTCCACAACTGGGAATGTCACTTTAGGAAGAGGTCTCTGGTACCTACCATAGTAGCTCCTGTTGCAGGGCAAGGGTATTGCTTTGCCTCCCACAAAGGGGAAAATGGAAGGAAAGTGAATTACAGGACTTTCTATCAGCCTTCTTTACTCATGCACCTTCCCCCTGCAAGCTTGCCAGATATCTAGGAGGACCAGAGCAAAGATTAGCATTAACTAAGCAATTTAGACTACAGCTCAAAGAGGAGGCTGAAAATCTACTCAACAGTCTGCCTTTCATGACCCTTGCACTTGGTGGCATTGGTATAGTGAAGGCTAGGATAAACCAGGAAGAGATTGTTCCTCCTATAGGCTTGTGAGGGGTCAGAAAAGAAGTGGAGCTGCTGATGCTCAGATTTGACAGGGTCACGCTGCTGATGTGGGTTGAGAAACCAGGTGCTTCGCCACACGGGTCTGCCTGGCACACTGTTGGCAAGGCTGCAAGAAGTTTGGCAGAGTTGAGGTGCTAGGGCCAGCTGCTGTAGGTCTGGACAAAAATAAGCCAGGCCAGTCATGCACTCCTTTTAGCAAGAGCCTGTCTATGAATTTAGCTCTGGAAAGGAATAGGACTGAAGACCCGTTTGGACTTGTGTAAAAACTTGCTCTGTGTTTCTGACTAGGACAATCAGATTTTCCTGTGTCTTGAGCTATGCCATTGCTTTCCAAGTAATTTACTTAAATACCATTGCTGCTCTATCTTTCACCACTCCGCTTGCTTTGCTTTGGGCTAGTTTGCTGGGTTTCTCATTTTTATCCAGCCTTCAGAGTATTTGACTCGCTTGATCTTTCACTCTTTAATTGTTGGTCTGTCATCAATCTAAATCAGAATGCAAATACAAATAAAAGCATCATTGCTATTCACAAGCTGAGAGTCAAAACTAAGCATACAATTTATTTTTAATTCAAATAGAACTGTTCCAGTGATACAGATTGTTTGCATGCAGTCTAAAAATCTTTATTTCCCTATAGAAAGCAGTGCTTTCCCCATCATGAAGGATGTGCCTCTGTCCTTGAATGTACTCTGTTACTAGTTCCCTGCTGAGTTATTAAGAATATTGGGTAGAGCTGCAATTCATTTATTTTTCAGCCACTCATGGATCTGCATTGGAGTATATTTGGTACATGTTGATCTGTACTGTTTCTGATTAACTCCCTGGAAATACTACTTCCTTGTTACAGGACAGAGGTAGGATTAATACCAAGAGCAAATAATATCTCGAAGGGCAAGTGACCAAGCAGTTACAAACTTAGTTAAATATGTATGTGCAACGTCATTTGTCATGCGCTTAGTGCTACTCAAATGTGATTTCAAGCACCTACATCTGTAGAACTTGGCAGTAAGACCAATTATGCAGATATGTAGACAATTTCTTTTTCTATCCATAGAGTAATTTGTACAGCATTGTATGAACACTAGCATTGAAAACTGTTAATTTGTGCAGTACCTTGGTTAGGTCAGCAGCCCTGAGTTAAACGGCAGCACAAGGATTTAACACTTTTTAAACAGAAACACACAGAAAAGAGAAGTGCTCACTGCTTATCTCTTAGAATCATAAAATATTTTAGGTTGGAAAAGACCTCTAAGATGATCAAGTCCAACCATGACGCTCTTCAAGCATCCCCCCAAGAATGAACTCTTGGGTGATCGCAGAGGAAAACGTAAAGTTGCCATTCATTACTGGGAATTCCAGTGTAGCTCTTGGAAGCCCTTAAAAATAGAGCAGCTCCTTAAGCTGATCCGCTTGTCTAAATGGCAGTTAAAGCTGACAGAAACATAAAATGAGCCCATTTATTTGATCTAATTTGTACGGAAACTTCAAGGTGAAGGCCCTTTGCTCTGACATGGGTATGAAACTTCGTCTTGTTGAACAGAGGGCAGCAATTTGGAGCTGTTGAGTCATGAGAGCTTCTTGTGAGCATGACGGTCTTTATAGCACAGCAGGGAGTCCCTAAGGAGCTTTGTGGCTTCCAGAAAAAGATTGACGCTCTTCTTTTCTTCTAGCACACCCTTCTCCTCTTCTTCTTCCTCCTTTTAAAGATGAGTGAAATCAAGATGATGTGGTCAAAATTTGCATTTTGCTCTGAGTAGCTGTAGTGGCATTTGTGTGGTCATGATGTCCTAGTATGTCACATAAGTCTGTCAACTACTGCTGTGCTGCCTCTGTGCCACAATAATCCTCTCAAATACCGTTTGCCCTCCTAGCTGCAAGCCTGCTGTGTGTGTGTTCTCTCACACACAGCTTCAGTTATGGTTTTGCTGTCAAGGCATCAGCTGGGTGAGTTCAGGATGAAAGCTAGATTTCGCAGTGCTTCTCAGAGCTTTGCAAATGCACACATGAAGAAAGTCAAGCTCTAAGAGGCTTCATAACTGCACGTGGCATGGAGGCCCTTTTTATCCCAGTATAATCATTACCAGAAGCCAAGCAATGAGCAGTGACTCTGTGCACTGTTCAATGAGGTGAATCTTGTTACTCCTGGAAGTGTTGAGTAACAAGAGGTGTGCAGGTCACATGAGCAGTAGGATGGTCACACGCGAGAGACATCCAGCAAGGAGCTACAGGCACTTATTATCCCGCTATCCTGTTTAAGGGCTCTGTAAATTATACAACCCTTATATTCATGAATTCAAAAAAGTATGATTATTGTTCAGTATCTACTGCCTATTTTTCAGAACATTGTACTGCATGCTAAGATGGCTCCAGGTCATCACTAAAACATTAAGATAATTCAGTCCCTTTTTTTTTTTTCATGTGAGAAGCTTAGTAGTTCTGATATGTTTCAGATGCTTTTAATTTTTTTGAAGAACACTGAATCAAATGTGGTGATACAGAGTCTTTATTTGAATGCATTCTAAAGCCACTTGTGTGTAAATCAAGAATTGATTAGTAAATTAAATTGCCTAAGCCATGCCAGCAGCAGTGGAGCTGGCAATTGCAAAAGCCTGTAATAGTGCTGCAGATGAGTTATCTCCTTCCCTTCATCAGTCTGTGCTCTGTAGCAGCAACAAGCATTCAAATTGTACTTGATTTCACCACAGAGCACGCTCAAGCGTGGTTCACAAACTCTACTGCCCTTGAACCATCTGAGGTTTGGAGCTTGGAACCTCTTATACTCTTCATCTTATAAGACTGTTTTGTTCCTGCTGCAATAGTTGACACTGTTTGCTCTAAGTCACTGCTTTCACTGCTCAGCACACCGATAGCTTTGGTTGGAGCACTTACATAAACTGAAGTCTGGTTGCTATTAGCAGTATAGGGAATGCAGCGAGCACCCAATTTTCCTACCTTTGAATTTTCTGACCATCAAGCATCATTGCATCTTTGGAAGGGAAAAAAATTCCAATGAAAACTCAACAAAAAAACCCCTGTGCTGGAAGCTCTACTCCCTGTGCTAAAAAGTTTTTGAACTAATTGCAAACACTGTAAGAAATGGATTTTTTTTTTTAAATAATTGTCCAAAATGCCCCCTCCTTTTTTTTTTTTTCTGAGTGGCTTGTAGCATTGCTCCGTGATGCCCTTTGCCTTGCAAGAAAGGGGTAGGCAAAGCATTATTTGTAAGCTTGGTATCACCTAGGTCCAGCCTCTTCCCTGTGACTCACTGCAGCTCCCCGTTGATGGCATGGCTCATCTCCCCCTGCCTATTCCCTTGGTCTCTTCAGATGTTTGCTCAGCTCCCACTTGTCCCTGCAGGCCACTTTACACAGCTACACCTGGTTTCATTCAACTTGAATCTATTCTGCCCTCTGTTCCTGTTGTGTTTCTTGTGTGCTGGACACCTTTACTCTGTTTGATATTTACCTAGAGCTAAAAGATAAAATAACAGAACACTTGTTACAGCAGGTGACTGGACATGATTTCTTCCATACCAACATCACTGCCTTTTACATCGTTCTTTCAAGCAGTTCAGGGCACAGGGCTGTAGAACAGCATAACACAAACACCCCTGCCTCAGCTGACATAGTACTGATTTGACTGACTGATGGAAATGAAGTGTGATGGACTTCGGTACAAGCTACACAAGCAGCATTAATAACATTCTCAGAGGTGCTAGTATAGGTGGATCAGCATGGCTCTGTGCTCCAACCGAACTCAGCTCCATAGCTACAGTTCCCCTGGGGGCTGCGAATATATCCCTGTGTATCCATCACCCCATTGCTATAGTTGACAACTCCCAAACTTAAAGCTGAGTGTAGCCTTGGGGGGAGCGGAGGGAGAGACGTGTGGTTTAGTTGTGCTGCGGTGACACCTTGGATGGCAGTGTGAACGAGACAGATGTGCTGAAAACAGCACTGCAGGGTTGTTGCTGCTGCTGGGGCTGCCTGCGAGATGAAAACACCTTGCAAAGCAGAGAAAAATGAAAGCCTGCTTTACCTATTTGAACGTAAGTAGACAGCTCTCTTTTTTTTTCTGTTTTCCCTCCCTCTTTCAAAATGGACCAAACATTCACTCAGCTAGGTGACTTTTCTACCATAACCTCTAATGACCCCAAACTCATGACCTTTTCACGCCAGTATTTCCCTCAGCTCTATTTTTTCTGAGTTTGCCCTGCCTGTGTCCTCAGCTGAGGCTTCAAGTCCCAGTATCAGCTAGAACCTGCAGACGCATGCTGGAGCTGCTGCTTGCACAGCCCTTCTGCTGTCCTGTGGCCTTGTGCCTCTGGACAAGGCAGTGGCTCCCAGCACATCACATGCAGAAGTGAAGACAAAACCTAGGGTAAAGTCAGGCATGTTTGTTGGTGAACTTTCTAGAAAAGAAAAAAATCCTCTCTTTGTGTTCAAGTAACTATGGTAAAATTAATGTAGATACAGGCTGAGAGAAGAAACAAGGACAAGGTGGGGATGGCAGGAAATTGCAGGGTGTTCATTAGCATATGAAGAGGACTATATTTATAGCAAGTGCAAGGAAGGCAGCATGATCTAGTGGGCATTTAGAAAAGTATTCATATTTTTCACTAAACTACTGCAGCAGCTTTTTTCCTAGGACTGCACGTGCCTCTAATGTTCTTCTTCAAGAGACGGATATTCCTTTCTTACCGCAGATGAACTCAAACATGCTTGAGAAAAGTCCAAGTCTGAAAATTCAAGTGCCTTGGATTGAGCTGCTGACTTACTACCAGCTGTGTGTCCAAAACAAATCACTTTGCTTTCATATGTTCTGAAACCAGGACTACAATGAAATGAAGATGTTGCCTCACAGGTTCCTTGAGACATGGATCACTTTTATGAGATCTCTGCATCATTAATAAAGTGCCACCACCGATGCTACCAAAATAAGTAATCCTCAGCTGGGAAATACCGTGGTTACATTGCAATCTAGAAAGCAGAAAGTTAGCCTCCTTACAGGGACTAATTATGTGAGCCTGGTAGTTGATGGTGGTGATGATGTGTCCTGTTTTACATACTTTTTGATACACAGGTCAGCCTGTCGTGGATCTTGAAAGCTTAGAACAAAGAATATCGATCTATAGAGTTTCTGAATTGCCACTGAAATTTTAGGAGTGTATTTAGAAAAAGAAAAAGCTTTTATTGAACAATATCTGTCACCTTAACTAGCATTTCCTGTGGAGTGAGATGCTCTTCAGTGTGAGAAACACTGAGAATCTGGTCAATATTTGTGTACAAAAATATATCAGGAGGTCTCTTATGCTGAAATTTACAACATTTTCACTTGAAAGGTTGAGTGTTATAACCTGTTATTCAAGCAGGATTAAACAGAAGCAAAGAAAAAGCTATCAGGAGTTTGTGCAGGAGTTGTGGATTGGTCTTTCATTTGCACATCTAGCTATGCTATGGATTCAATCTGACTTAACGGAGCAGTTCCCAGAGCACCTGCAATTTTGTGTGCCAGCTGCCACCGATCTGCTAGGCCTTGGAATTCTCTTGAACATAGGTACCAAAGACGGCAAGCACACTGCTAAGAGTTAAAATAAGTATATTTGAAATTTACTTTACTTAACCAAGATTTTCAGTCCTTGTTTATAGACATGAAAAAGAACCAGATCCAAAAAACTGTATTTAAAAGGTTGTAGTCAGAAGTAATTAATGTTTAAAGTGACTGTATAACCATACACAGCCAACCTACATAAGTGCAGATCCTCAAGAGGTTTGTGATTAGTAGTTAGGCTTACTTCCTGCCTAATATATTGGTACCTTGAGATGTTATAAACACTATGTACTGCTAAGAATTGTTCACAGTGTGAAGACTTCATTGCAGTAACTGATTCTTCTAGCCAAAGTTTTAGCACAAAATAGCATGTTTCCACTTCTAGGGGAAGTTGTCCCTGTGTCAGGCTAAATACTGATAACCTCCCACCTCTGCTTCCTACTGCTTCTTCCACCTGTAATGCTGTCACGGCAAGCCCCTGCTGAAAAGGACAGGATGTGACATTGCAGGTCACAGCGGCTCCTTGGTCTGCAAAGGGAATTATTACTGTGATACGTGACATGAATCCCATCTTTCCAGCTAGATTCTGAGAGAAATACGTGACATGAATCCCATCTTTCCAGCTAGATTCTGAGAGAAGGAACGTAACACTGAGAGGTGCATTAGTTCACTGCACCACGTCTTGTGCTGCCCTGGCTCAGTGAATTCGGTGCTGAATAAAGCATGGGTCACCAGTGGAGCAATTTTGCAGGCTCCTGCATTTGGCCCACTGTCTGGACGGGCCTGGCCACTCCAGTCCTTGGGGGTGCCCCAGATGCACTGTGCTGGAGAATGAGCAAAGTTCAACAAAAGACTTCCAGAGCTGCCTTCTTAATGTATTTGACTCTGTGGGCTTCCCAAGAACTGTCAGCTCTGAAAAGTGTGATGCTCTGTACCTGTCCTTCAGGTGCAGAGACTTTAAAAGACTCTTTCATCTTGAAGTGCACAGTGGAACACACACCTGGATCTCTCTAACCCTGAGGGTTTTCAGCCTGGCTGTGTAGGTTGTCCTGTGGGTATCCATCCTGCTCCTCTTCTCCTGTTTCTCCAACAAGGCTTTAGTTTATTTCCCAGACCCCTTTCTCCTCCCTCTTTTGCAGGAGCCTTGTGCCCTCTGCATACCCCAGCTCTACAGCTGGCAGTTCTCGGGCCAACACCATGCAGCTGGTGTGGGAATACACATCCTCAGCCGGTTGCAAAAGGAGAGTGGAGAAGGCGCTGGGGCCAGGGTATGGGGCAGAACAAATTCAAATATCATGTGGGAATGGCTTTTCCTGTGATGTTATGCGGGTTTCTACACGTAACAAAAAAATACCTCTTTCCTCCTGGCCTGCCCTTTTCCCTCTTCTTTGTTTTTTCTTCCTTCCCCTGACTTCAGGCTATCTCTCTTCATGGCCTTTCTGAAGCCACTGTGCTTAAAAGACAAGGTAATTTGTTTTTCACCTGGGTGCCAGACTTGGATAGGTTTAGAAAAAAGCTAATTCTCTTAGGTCTGTGGGTTCACTGGGTATTTAAAATCACGACTCCAGATTTGAGTCTGCTGAGGGTTCTGTCAGTTTGCATCCAAGATGATGACTGTAGAGAGGGAGCCTGGAAAAGTTCAGGGTGGAGCAGTGTGGTTTCTGTGCTGGGTCCTGCCAGAGCTCCTCCAGCCTGGCTCGCTGCTCCGCTCAGGAGTGCGGCGAGCCCTTGCACTGGCTTGGGTGATGGGGACAAACGCAAGAGGCATCAGAGGCAAGTTTTACACGCAAGAACGGTAAACGGAAAACTTCATTAACAAACTCCTGATGCAGTCTGACCCTTCTCTTGTTGGAGGTAGCAGCTGAGCTCCCACTCCCTTCAGCAGGGCAGTACGGGCTTTGCCATCTACATAGTGCTCAAGAAGTACTGAGGTAAGGAAGGACTGCTGCGTGCCTGACAGCTGCAAAATCAGGGTGCTAGGAAAATGGAGCTTTACGGTTATTTACTCCTGTCACAGCAAATTCTTTTTCAATACATTCCTGAGCTCATTCTCCTGGGATCTGCAGCCCGTTATTGCAAATGTGGCAAGAGCCTCTCTACTAAAAGCAGAGGCCAAAGCATGCTCAGGAAAGTATTAGAAGTGTTGTATCGCATTTGTGTACACATGCTTATCAAGCAAACATGTATATATACATAGGTATATGTATATATACATATATATTTGCTTGCATCTTCTAACAGAGTCATGACATGAGTGTGTATATACCGTAGGTGAACTTGTTTGGAATTTGTAGTGAATGCAGGACCACATACTGAGGTGCTTTCTCAGTCATTACTCAGGAAAAACTCTCAGCTTTAGCATTAGTGCTTGTACACAAGCAAAAACATAATACATTGCACGGAGCTTCTCTTTTGGCTCAAAAGTTACTTTGATTGTCATGAGACAATACAAAAAAAACCCCCAAAACAACTAAAGCTATTTATAAATAAATTATATGAGAAACTTTCAGACATGTATCAAGTCCACTGTAAGAGACTTAACCTCCTCCTTCTCAAATGAAAAACAGAATTTGGTTTCCAGCCCAGAATTCATTAAACACTAGGTCAAATCTCTGTTCTTCCACATTTTCCACTTCTTCCTCAGCTATTTCCACAATTGTAGAACTTTTCTGCATTTCTAATAACTAAGGATAGATCTTCCAAACTCGAGGAATCTAAAAAGTTGTGCTTGGACAATAGTTATCACTAACCAAGTGAGTCACCAGGTTTGGAGAAGGAATTTGGGCTTGTCCAAATAAAACCAAGTAAGAGCATGGCCAGAGTTTTGCGTTATTAAAATAAGCTCCATAAAATATTTAAAAGTAGTTAAAAGTTCAGCATTTACCTATACTTTGATGATACCTGGGGATTTTATGAATAGATTTTGATTTTTTAAAATTTATTTTTAACAAAGGACTAGAATGCTTTCTTCTTTCTTTTTCTTTCTTAACAACATACACAAAAGCAATATCCCCCAAAGCAGACTTGCACTCGGACATGAGATGGAAAACTTATGTTTATAAAAGCCATCTCCTTTTGCTTAAAGCAGAGAGATGTGCTGAGAAACTGGTACAGTTATGACAACATTCTAAACACAGAGGAGACAAGATTTATCTGGCTGGTATACAATATAAAACAAAAATCGAACACCAATGTTACAGTACTATATTGAAACAAACCACAGTAATTAGATGCTTTGAAGTCAAGCCTATATTTTCTTCAGCTTTTTCATGAATTATTGATCCACTTTCCTCATTAAATGGAACGGCAGGCTCTTGCAGTAAATGGATAAGTGACTACAACATTTATATAATCAAATATCCTCTGCATCTGGCAATAAAACATATTTGTGTGTAAAACATCCTTTCTGAACTGACATCCCTGCAAAACAGATTTACTAGAATAACTACATTCCTTTTCTTTTGTCTCTAAAACACAGCTTCCCTTGTATCATCATGCAATCCAGTATTTTACACTGATCGTATTAAGCAAAATATTTTCCAAGAGCCTGTATCGTCCATTGTGCAACAGAACATTTCTTCTCTATAATGAGATGTAAATAAACTGTCTCACTTACCTTATTTTCTCCATCTCTGCCGCAGAGGCCTACAAGAAATCAAATAATACGAGCAAGTGAATGAAAGAAAACATTCACTCTCTAGATTTATGCATAGTTAAGGCTTTCCAAATGGTTTTCGACAAGTGTCTACAAAGCGACGGTGAGCGGACCCCACATCTGCATTAGCTGAAAACAACATTGACAGAGGAACTGGGGAGTAATGCAGCACGCTGCAGGAGCACTGTATACCCACGAGCCATGGGCAACAGAATGACTCAGTTGTAGCGCTGAGGCAGAAAATGGGGAGGGAAAAGGAAAAAAAAAAGGAAAAAGCAAGCAGCAAGTAACAGGTTACTGTGCCTCCTGGGTTTCGGAGGAAAAGTTGAAATGCGGTGCTACCCTCTGCACGGCGGGCATGGCAGCACTGCTCTGCTGGCTGGGAAACGACAGTGACTTCATCACACGTGCATTTTGAGTTCAATTCATCATCTTTCACAGAGCCCGACAGATGGAAGGGACACGAGCTTGCCTCCTTAGTGGGAGTTTCGAATAATCAAATTACTTTCCTCAAGTAATACACTATCTTGACAATTAGCATCTCAATACAAGGCGGCTTTTCCTTAACCCTTTCGCTGCTACTTACCCGGGCTGCAGCTTACAACTCCGGTAACTCCTCGGGTCCCTCTGCCTGGTGCTGCAGCCGGGCTCCCGTTAACCCTTCGGCAGCAGCTTGGCACTCCGATAGCCCTGAATCTTTACATCCCGGCAGAGCCAGAGGGGGTCATTTCATTAATCTGTCTGGTTTCTTTTTACTGCATAGGTGCTGTAAACCCCTACTTATCTATAGCCTGGAGACTCATTAATCTCTCTGACGTTACTTATATCAGAAGCATAGCCTTGTTAACCCCTTGGTTTCTTCTTCATCATTATCTTACGCGAATCCTTAGTAACTGCTTCCATTTTATCACACCACTGGCACGGAATCTCATCAGTCCTCCCGGTCCCACTTTTTTGTAACTAAGGAATGAGCACTTGGAGCAATCCTGCAATCTCTGGAGCCACATAAATCCCAGCATCACAGAATCTCTTATTTATACTGAAGGCATTGCCCATTAATCATGGACACTTTAAACCTTATTGATTAATGGCTAACAGTCATATCTGAGTATGAAATAAATTAAAGATTAAAAACAGGGAAATGTAAATTTAATCAGTTAACCAGCAGGAAATTTTTCAAACTGCCTAATATAACATCCCAAATGACAAATTGTTGGTTCTTCATTGGGTCACTCGTTTTCCCTTCTTCTCATTTACTTTTGATATGCCCATTAGGTAAGGTGTCAGTCAGGCTGGTGTTTGCATGACAATTTCTGATGACATACATTAAAGATCTTAGCATTCACCGTAACTTGGTACAAGAAGCCAGGTGCAGGAAAAGCCCTCCTCAGCTTCCCAGTAATGGGTGGAATACATGTTTACCTGGTCCCTCCATGTCTGTTGGAAGCAGAGGCTGCCCATGATAAATCCCAGATTTTGAGATTGAAAAATCTAACCTAGGGACCCATAATTGCTTTCTCTAATTTACATCTATTCACTGAATCCATGCATGTTCTGTAGTGTGCAGGAAATAGTTTAAACATTGCTGACCAGCAAATGAACAACAGGGACTTTCTCCCTGGACAAGGAAAGCTACTGGCAGCCCCATGGGCTTGCCAGTTTGGTTTTCTGGAGATGAACTCTCAAAAACTGCCCTAATTATCATGTTCTTGTCATTCTGTGGGGACTGGACATAGTTTTCTCCAGTGCCACTCACTATTGCTTTGCCTTGAACTGTTGTAGTCACACATGAAGCAGAGTACTTAGAATATCTGATTTCAGTCCTTCTGTTATGGTAATATCTACAGACGTAAGGAGAAGCTGCCTGGCCTTGCTTTTGCCTGGCGCTTTGAATATTGCTGTACTCACGGGGTCGGGGTGGGGGTTGTTTTGTGTGATTAAAGCGCAGGATGCAGAAGAGGAGCTGTAGGCTGCCTTTCTGGCTACACTCATCTGTGAAGGCAGGTGAGTCATTGGCTGCCCATCCCAACAGGAAATTAGTGGGGGGAAAAAGCACAGCAAATGCCTCACACCAAAACAAACCAGAAGACTAAACCAAGCTTCAATTACTTCCATATGAACTATTCACTTTTGTTTGTTTGTTTGTTTTTAATGGTACGGTGCTTTTTTTTACTTCCTTACAGTAAAAGCTGCTTGTTTTGTATAACATGACCAATTTTCCTTTAGACCATCAGGGATGTTCTCCTCTGCCTTTCCCTGACAGCCTGTGCCATGAAGAGAGGGCTCCTCTCTGATGTGGGTGCAATGGGTTCAGCTCAGTCGTCCTCGAGGAGGATGCTCTGACCCAGGTCAGAGCCCTTTCTGGGCTGTGGCACTGCAATGCTCGGTTATGTCTTTTGATGGGGATCCACTCCTAGTAAATAAGCAGGACCACACAAAAGGACTAGAGCCTGTGTCTTCTTCAGGGGAATGCCCTAGCTTTTGGGCTAGAGAGTCAAATGAGCATACAGGAACTTGAGATTGTGAAAACAAAGAGAGGAGCATCTGTAGAAATGTAGCTTTCATTCCAAGCAGTTTATTTTTCAGATCATTGTGTTCCTTAGGAAGATTCTTTTTTTTCATCCTTTTCTTTTTCCTCTTTCCTTCTTCTTCTTCTTCCTTTTTTATTTTTTCTTAATTTCTTTTTTGCTC
>VWZZ01008368.1:0-34248 GCA_013399095.1 Psophia crepitans | reverse complement strand
TATTTCTTTTTTTCCCCCCCCCCCCCCCCAAAAAAAAAAAAGCCTTAGCAACTCAAGACTATTTAAAAAGTCTGTGGTTTTCTGAAACAGCTCTGTTTTCACAAAGGTGACATTTTTACTAAGGCAAAATTGCTGTTTCCTAGCCAGATCGCTGCCATTGATAAAACCTGTGGAAGTCTAAAGGTTACAACATCCTCCCACTCTTCTCTATGAAGGCTTCTATCTGAAACATCCTACTGAATTGATTTTAAAATATATTCTGACCAGCTCTGAAATGTCCACTTTTAGGACCAGTCTTGTCCTGACAGTGTTGTGGGACCTATTGCAAGCAGAAAGACTGAAGTAAATATTGGTATAAGAATGTCCTTTATGGTGTGTCATTCATAAGTTACTGCTTGCTAGTGGGTTGATTCATTTCAAGTGCTTCTTGATGCCTGAACTGAGCAGTGTGATTGAAGCTGTGTGATTTTTTTTTAAAAATAAAATATTGTTAATTAAGATCAGTAATTACCTTTAATTACAGAAATATCAGATGTGATTTAAATATCTGGGTTTTTTAAAAAAACAATATTAGTGCAATGTGACTAAAGAATTTATTTAATCAGCCTAAAAATAACAATTTTTGCTTTTAACAAGAAGGTCGCCCTCCATAATTCCATATCCTACGTTTCCATATACAGTCTCCTACTTAAAGTACTGAGACCGGTTTGAAGATTTTCCTTTTTACAGAAGTACTTGGTGTGGCACCTTTGCCTGTAAGCACTTTCAGGCGATGCCTAAGAGTACTGGTAGAAACTTGACTTGTTTCCAAGTATTTGAAGAAAGCAAGTGTAAAACACAGAATAACTGTCAAGACTCCCGTTTTCTGGAAGTGCTGAGCATTTAAAAGTCCATTTTGGATCAGGTATTCAAAAGGCAAATCAGTTGTCTTTTTTTTTTTTAAATCATCCCATCCTCCCCGCCCACAACTTGCTTATTCTACACTGCAAACTGATATTCTTTGGTATTCTTTGAGAACAAAGTCATTCACTGGCTTGAATGAAAGCAAGGATGCTGTTAATGGAAGCCCCAGGAAATTTTACTGTGGCTTTCTTCCCCTTTAGAATATGGTTACTGTTTTTCAGACAGCATGACAACCTCTGAGTTGTCTTCAAGTCAGCAGAGTGAGTGAATGAAACATACTGTGATCTCCTAATTTTTTATCTCCCCATGTTTGATTAATGAGTCAAACAATCTCAAGACAATGGCAGACCATTCTTAGTTACTGACATACATAAAACTTAATATAGTGATCCAATTTTTTAATTTTTTGTTATATGATTCATGTCTATAGCGTTCATTATTGAATCAAAACCTTTTTAAATAAAATAAAAACTTATGCTGATGGTCTAGCATTCTATTCAATTCATGTGGTGACAGCATTTGTAAAATACTATGTTTATCTTCTATTTCCTTTATTGTACTATCACTTTCTGAAGGATAAGCAGTCATAAGATTTCAGATCTTGCAGATGCCTAAAGAAATTTACTTTCCCTAAGATCCTGAGGTCAGTTTCCATCCTTCTGCAGCTTCCCGGTGTATGTATGAAAAAGGAGGAATAACCTAGAGATTACATTTTTTTTAATTATCTTTATTATTACTTTTTGTTTTCTTGGAGAGAAGTGCTTAATTTTAGATGGAGGGATGGAACCCAGAGCTCAGTTCTCACTGATCTTCTCACTGGTCTTCTCATTGAGTTCAGTGGACTTTGGATTGGCCTTTTGGCTGGTTGCTACCAAATGTATGAGAAAAGTAGGAGTAGCAGGAAGTTACTGCTGCTCATTTAGTCTGAGTGTTAATATTCAGACTTGTTTAGTGCTGTGGGAGTTGCTTTTATTTCTGTGGTGAGGAAAGCTGTAAACAGGAGTTCATGCACAAGTAAAGTTGTCTGGACTTCTGGTACATTTGTAAACTGCCATGTGTTTTCAATCATAACTATTTCATTTCAACATTTCTTTTGTCCTTGCGGTTGTACTGAAGTTTTGTTGATAGGAACCACTGTGGCCATTTTCCTTTTTTTTCCCCTATGGGGTACAAGAGTAAAAGATTTTATATAATAAATAATAAATTTTACAGACTACGTAATTTGATAGGATCAATCTTAAATTACACTCAACCAATTTTTTAGAGATTTCCTTGTATAGGCTTTAAAATACCACTCAAGTGATGCCTGAAGAAAGACTAAAATCTAATCTACAGAAACTTTAATAGAGCTGGAGGAAGTGTCCAGCTGCATTTCATTTGGCTTCATGCATTGAATGTATCTAACAGAAGTTTGTGTGTAAAACTCCTGCCTGAGATTGTCATGAAGATACAAAGAAAATTGAGTCTAGTTCTTCATGGTTGCCGCTGTAATAGACATTTTGTTCAGAAAATCTGAACAAGCATACCTCCACACCATGGGCCACAAAACACCTCCACCATTCTCAGACCATCTGAAGACAGTTAATGTATAAAAGGTGAGGAAGCTTAACACTGAGGGAAGAAGGCAGAAGAGGTCAAGACTAACATCCTGTATCTCTGCAACACCAAGGAACTTGTTGGGACCATTGGATGTTTTCCCCTGTAAAGAACAACATCACACAAACTAGAAAGAATGGAAGGGTTTCATTAGGCTATGGGGTTTTTGCATGTTTGACCTGAGGAAAAGCATCTGTCAAACAGTTTAGACATAAGCGACCATAGGTAAGACAAACCAAATCTCTCACCACCAAAAGTAGCATTACACCTTCCCACCATTCCCTCCCTATCTGGAACCAACTTCTGACACTTCTTAGGATCAAAGAAGACACCCTCCACAGCAAAATTAGGTGACAAATAGAAGCTCAAATATTTGGGACTAACTGCACACAACAAACGTATGGCACAAATGGACCCAACTCAGTAAAGAAATAGATAAACTGTCTTTTTAATTCTTAGGGCAGATGACTAAGTTCAACACCCAAAATTTTCACTACTACTACAAAATTTTCACACTACTACTCTGTCATGCAATGTGCCTAAGGCTGCTGGGTTAGATTTTTTTTTCCCCTGCGTGTTCCCAAACACTACTAAGCTGATTGAAATCAGAGGGTGATTCTAAATACATTGAATTTTCTAGGGTCAGTTTATCTCTGTTTGATCTTATACCAATTTTATGTTTAAAGCTTATTACTCCTACCCTGTTTTTAGAGTCCCATATGCATTTATGAAGAGATTTCTTATATGGGAGGGAAAACATGACATGATTCTTTGACTGCTCTCAGAAGATTATACTCCTTTCTTGCAGTCATTTTGGTATCACTTCTCTGGATCTATTCCAAATTAACTTAAATCTGATTTGAAAGTGGGTGATCAGAGCTGTATATCATGTACAAAACACCTTGGCAATACCTTGTGTAATAACATGAATGCTTCAGTGACTCTAAAGAAAATGTATCTGCAGTGCATCTTAGGCACTGTTGTTCTGTCACATTGGAGGCTCATATCTGGTTGACAGTCTAGCGGTATACCTAGATCTCCGTTTCTCTGCTGCCTCCAAATGATGAGCTCCACAACATGAAGTTTTTATGTGGATGGCTTTGTGTTTAATTTCATCCTGTTTACATGATTCTGCTTATAAATAAAACAGTTCTTATATGAGCTTCCTAATTGTTGTCAATACCTCCAAATACCTTTATCGTTTAGACAAACCTGTTTATTGATTCAACATTACTAATAAGTATTTGTTACAAGGTGTGTCCAAAAACTTCTTCCAAAGTTCCAACAATCTCTTCCAAACTTGACAGACTTTCTTTTTAACATGCTACTTTTTCTTACAATACGATTTTCATTCAGGTTAATAATCTTGAATTACTCTCCATTATATCAGTTTTAGACAGTAATTGTCAGCTGAGCGCTTTATGAACTGCTTCATGCAAATCTAGACAGATCAGGACACATTTCTTGAGTACGACATTGGTTATCTTAAGAAAAAGTTACTTTTGCTAAAACTGTTGTGTTTTATGCCACTTCTCTGCACCCTTGCTTGCTCAGCTTGCCTGACCATGAAGCCTTCGCTCCACTTCATGTTACATTTTCTCTTTACCAGTCAGAATATAGCTTTTGAACCATTGTACACAGTGAAAATCTTTACTTCTGAGCTTGCCATTTCATGTGTCAGACGATCAAGACTGTGGGCTAGGGATTACTACAGAGTTCCAGATATCACCAGGGTGAATAGGCTCAGTTTGATCCTGCCTTAATTATAGTAGTTTCTGTTAAACCTTGCTCATTCTTAATCAGATATTCTATATAATTATTCCCATGTTCACTGTCATTCTTACTGAGAGATGAGGCAAAGTATCCCTTTCACAACTGTACCACGTCTGTTATTCTGAACTTCTGTCTGACCTTCAGCATACACTAGGTCTTCCTTATTTTTTTCTTTTTCTGTCTGTATGGTTGAAGATCTTTTCAGCACTAGTCTTTTAAAAATTCTTAACAAAGTCCAAACTTACTGAAATGTTGGCTGAAAGAGACTAGGGAGTAACCACAACAGAAATAAAATTAAAAGAAGTCTCGGGCATTTTTCTCACGACAGGACTGTAAGTCCTCTGTGGCACACACTGCATGCGTGAACATGTATCAAATAACCACAAATTAAATTGAAACTATAACCTACAGGGTTCTCTTTCACATGCTTGGGAAAACATACCATTCTCAAGCTGTTTTATTTCCTAATATTTTAGGATCTGTGTTTTGCTTCCTTAGTTTCATTTTCACTCTGCAAAGTCTCAGAGCCAGATTCCCAACAGGGGTAAATTAGCAGAGCTCCAGTGAAGTCAAGCCTTGCTGATTTATACCACTAGAGGGTCTGCTCTTAAATGGTTGTTTTGGTGAGTCAGGGTGATTTCTGTCATACCCAGTGCTCTCAGCTAGCATGAAATCCCATAATCCCTCACAAAAAACAGTCCCAAATGAACCTGCACCTCTTCTCTATGTCGCTTGGCAAACCATCCAGTGAAACCTGAACAAAGACTATCGAAAACAGGAGGCTTCCTGCCTTAAAATGACAGTTCAGACTCCACTTGAATTGTTCAGTATGCTTTTTCTCAATCAAACAATTTGAACTTGTGCATGTAATTAATGTGATTATTTGTATTAAAATAGTCCTTGTGGCCATCAGCAGAGATGAGGATCTGTGGTGCTAGGAGCTGTACAGACTACTCATATGAAGAGGAAAACCTTTCCCAGGCAGTCCGACCAGTTACAACAGATACATGCAGTATTTTTCTTTTGTTTATGATGCGGAGACGCAGCAGAGCTTTTGTCTTGTGAGAATGGACTGATGAACTATGTTTTCTTTACAGTTGTTCAAGATCATATGATGCCATAGAATTACAAAAGGTTAAAATAGTGAGGTGAAGCCATGCTGCTTGTCCAGCTGACCCTCTGTACACTTCACTTCCAGCTAGCTTGTCTCCAGTGTGACCCCACCAGCTACAGTAAAACTGTAAATATTGTAAGCAAGCGGAGACTGCGGAACCAGAGGAAAATGCATTTTAACTGACTAACTGGAGTCTGTGTCTCTTAAGCTTATTCATGGTACTGCTGACTTGCATGAAGCCAGTATACTTACGTGGGCATCCATATTACAGACATTGGTAATTCTAGTGACGGACATTACATTCAAGTATGTAGCCACAGCAGTTGCCATTTGAAAAGCTCTTGTTTCTCAATAGATAACATAAAGTGATAACTGAGACAGTCAGGAGTAACTGGAGTATCCTGGTACACTGACTCCTGACGTGGCATGTACTGAGTGGGACCAAAGCTTGGGTCATCATGACCCAGAATGGCATATGAATTCTAACATGGCTGATCCTGTGCATTTCTGTGTTTCCATCTTTATATCTCTACATATGTCTCTACATGCTCGAGATGTTTCGTTCGTGAATGTTGGCAATGGGAAGTGAGAGATGAGAGGGGGAGCAGAACTGCAAAATTTCTACATCCTACACTTGTAGAACTCTGTTATAAAACATGCATTTTCTGCTCTATCGACACCTATCTAGGTGATAGGAGCAATCACCTGTGATCCTGTTAAATAAAGCTTCACCTTTTGTTTTTCTTGTTCTGATCACTAGCTTTGTGCCCTGTTTTCAGCACCCCTAAAGGAAGGCAACCAAAATGCTCAAACAGCTAGAAAATTATTCCTAAAACCAAGACTGAAATGAGTAAAGATAGTTGTTTTCAAGCAGGGAAAAGATGGCTATAAGGAGAAAGGAAATCAACCATTCTCCATGTTCAGTGTGGGTTGAATAGGAAATAATGGGCTCAAAGTGAAGCCAAATGATTTAGAGAAAATGTTAGGAGGAATATTTTAATCACAAAGATGGTTATGTACTGAGGAGATTGTCCATAATAGCTGTGATGTCCCATAAAGTTTGGAAGGATTTACATACAACTTTCCTGCCTGGAGGTGGGAAGATAAACTAGACACCTTTCATGATCCTTTCTGACTCTTCTGACTATGACTGCTCCCCCACAGAGAAAGGACAACATAAACCAGCATAAACATTTCTTCCAACAAGCAGAATTTGCTCTGTACTTCACTGCCTTCAACATGAGTCAATTCCTAAGGCACCATTGCTTCCCTGGGACCCATGCACTGGGGAGTTGAATGAGTTGCCTAAAACCAGGACATTTGTGTTCATACCTTTTGTCACTTATGAACTTGTCTGTGGACAGGGAAGAGTAAAATAAACAAAGTGCAGCAATATACCCAGACAATGTCACAGATATTTCCTTGAAAAGAGAACCAAACTTCAAAGCTTTCACTTCTCCTGTCACACAGCACTGGTGGAAAACAATATGTTTATTGATTCACCTTATTTTTTATCCCATTTCTAACCAATGTGTGTGGTGCTTCAAATTCATACCAGTGGGGCTATATCTATTTCTGGAACAACAGTTATATCAGTGAATTAAAAAACATGGCCTATGATAAATCATTTGGATTTGTGCCTGTAATTGTTTAAGAGAACTTTACTTAAGCAATGAAGAATGAGGCCAGAGAATAATATTAAGGAGATCTTTGATCTTCCTCCTTCAAACCAGTCTCTCTCTGCACCAAAGGAATAGGATCTTCCTAACAATACAGATGAGATTTAAAGAAAAACATCTCCCCAAACCCACAGCAGATTAGAAGGGAATTAGGATGTTGCTTGAATCAAAGGAACTGATTCTAGTCACCACTTTGACCAGGAAAACCTAAGTACGGGAGGAAAAGAGAAGATCATATTCCTAGAAGTGCTGTTGGTTGATGCTGGTTTTCTTTTTAGATGCCAGGGCAAAACCTACTCCGTACATTTGAGCCCTCGGTTGTGTTAGGGTACGTGCAAAATATGCATCTGTTAAACAGGCTTAAAAAGTTGCATGCCTTAGTTCTTCACTGTTATAAAGTGTCTTCAGCTATCTACCTAGAGGTCAAGAGATGATGAGACAATTATATATTCATAGTATATATCTATATAATGTGTAGATGTATTTGTATGGATAACTCACTGAGAACCTTAAGACGGTGGTTATTAATTACCATCAAGCTAATCTGTGAGATAAGATAGGGTTTAGAGGGGCACCTATTTTACAGAGAGCTTGAGTTCCTCGAGGGAGTCCCAAGGTCAGACAGCGATGTTAAAAGGTAGAAGATTTGAACCTTACTCTCCTAAGTTTTAAACTGATTTGCTAACTACTTAATCTACCTCCTTCTGCACCGCACCTCTTTTTAGGAAAGGTATGAAAGTAAGAAAAGCTCCATATGCCCGTTCCTCTCTGCACTCCTGCATAAGAACCAGCCAAATTCTCACTCCAATATTGTCTAGTAAATAAGGTAAGATATTTCCTAAGCTGCAGTGGTTTTGGTTTCTGCAAAGCCACAATGTTACTGGTCTCTGTCAGCGTTGTTGAGTCCAGTTGTGTCACAGTAATAATTTTAAGTATAAGGTGACTTCTACACTGGACTTGGATGGTGTCTTAATTGCTACAGGGTCATAAGAGGTCTTTTCTTTTTATATTCACTGCACTGTGCATTAGCATTCTTCTCAGGGGTTCTTTTCTGCGAGTTTAAAGAAGTCTGTTCTTACTCCTACACAAAACGTGGAATTGTTAGGCTTTACTGTGGAGACATTAAATCAGACTCTGGAGATTCCTTTGTCAGAAAGGAAGCTGTATTGTTAAAATTACATCTGGCTTTTGCACGTGTCACATTTCACAGGAGCATTGAGCCCGTATTATCTAGTGGCTTTGCTTGCAGTCTTTCTTCACGCAGTGCTATTTTTAGATTTTCATCCTGTTGGAATTCAATAGTCTAGTTGTCAAGGCAAGCAAGAGAAGATAGCTAAGGTTGAATTTGTCAATGATTCAGCCATGTTCGTTGCTACTATTACTATATAATCTTACCATGGTGGGGGACAAATACCACATTCAGGACATATAATTGCATGGAACTGTCAGGTTTTAGATTGAAATTATAAAGTGCTTAAATATAATTACAAACCAGGTTTGAATCATTACAGAATAAGTAGAAGGTTATCAGAAGACTCTGGGGGAAGCTGTAGTTTTCCTGAAAGGAATGTCAGTCCCCCACACGTTGACTTCAGCTCAGATTTTGCCCTTTGTCCCTCTCCCCTTCCCCTTATGTCCCCATAGATACTTTCTTTCATATAGCTTTACTGTTACATGAAAGAGAAAGGAGTTTGGCTGTGGTGCTAGATGAGGACAGTGAAGGATGAAATCAGAACATTATCCTATCCTGGTGCATGGTAAGAAATGAGGGTGTTTGCAGTTATACAGAATCAGGCTCAAAAGCCATGAAAAGACTGACTCCGGTGGGCTACCGATTGGAGTTTAATATCGTGATCTTACACCAAGCAACTGAAAAACCATGAATGAGAAAACAGATATAACCTACATAGGTAAACACCTTTGTAACCTATGCCTGTTTACACAGTACTAAATGCAATGATCCAGCAAAGCACAAAATGCATATGCGATTCTGATCACAAGTGTTATTTCACTGAACGTCGTGTGCTCTTGTGCTTAGTATAGCTCCTGGGTCATAAAGAATACAGGATTTTGAAGATCACCAAATTATAGCCCCAGCGATTTCCAAGATTATTCTGAGCCCTCTCGGACACTGTAACACACTCACTCTGATTTAGAAGATATGGGATATTTCCTTTAATTAAGTTAAAATTAGGGAATACAGTCAATGTGACATAAGCTCCACAAGGGCATCACTGTTACCGAGTACATGTATCTGGAGATGTTTAGGTTCCCGGGAGACAAATGCACTTGCTGTAGCTGTAGCTGTAAGCTAGGAGGTCCCAAAGGTGCAGGGAGCTGCAGGTGGTGAAGGTACTACTTTGAGGCTGCTCAGGGTGCAGCCCTGAATGGAGATGACAGGCCTGGGGATGGCAAATCTTTCTCTCTGTACTGTCTTAAATGAGCTCAGCACTTTCTCTGCTTGCTGAAACCTGCTAGCGCACTAAAACCAAGTTTCAAGATATCAGACACCCAAGGTATTATTGATTAAAAAAGGATTTAAGGCTGGCATAATATAGATACAAGATAAAATACCTACTTGGAGAAATCCAACAAGTCTTAAATTTTCCTGTTCTACAAATTTAAGGTTAAATCACAATTTTTAAACAATAAACCATAAACTTCAGTTGTTTGAGTGCTGTCTGGCAGGAAAACCTGATTATTGCCAGTTTGCTCTTTGCAGTGTGGAAGATTTGCAGGACTGAAGTACCAGTCTCCTAGCAACCACAGATCCTCTAAGAATCTTCTCTTTGATAGTCCCTAAAATATGTTAATGCCACTAGATATGGCAAAATAAAACAGTGGGACCCACACTTAATGAAATAAGGAATTTTGATTTATGTCTTCAGTCCCGAATAACAGTGCACTGTCTGTAACTGCAGCACAGTTCTGACAGTGACTCAACCCAGTTTGGGTTGTTAACCAGTTTTGTTTTGCTTAATTAGATTCTCATTTCTAGATCCCAATAGTGCAAATGCTTATGCCCATAACTGTGTACATGAGTAGTCCCAGTGAACTTCATGTGACTATTTATGTGTTTAATTACTTGCTGGACTAAAGATTTACTGTCTGAATATTAGCAGACAATATTTTAAAGGACTGCTCCTCTCTCTTCCCCTGGTTATCTACATGCATCTTATTAGGAGACTATTCTCTGACAATCTGTTATACATATGCTGAGAAATAGAAAATTTGAATCTTGAAAGCAAAGTTCAAAGCTCATATTCTCATGGGAGATTGTGATTCAGCAGTTATATCGTCCTCAGAGCATCCACAGAGTGCCTCACCCCTCCGAAGTGCAGTAAATCTTTCAGGGTGCAGCCCTGAGAGCAGGAGGGAAATAAAAAAGGAGGAAGCATGTTAATCAATTCAAATGCCTACTACGAGGGACAGCTGCAGTGGTGTGCCAAGAAACATCAAAAGGGCTACACAGATGTAAGCCAGCCCAAGATGCAAGACTCTGCATTTAATGTGGAATCCCAAAGGATGTATTCGTGCTGCTGCATTGCTATTTTTAATGAATGAAGCAGTAAGGACCTTAGTGCCAGGCAGAACTTGTTGGAAGGGACTGAAATTCCAGATTTCTGTAAAATAAGGGAAGTTCACAAATGGTTTTTAAAAAGGATTTTTCCCTCTCATCCATGCCTTTCTGAAGAGAAAAAAGAATTCAAAGAACAACAAACTTTATGAAATAGGTTCTCAGGAATCTTGGAGTTAGCAAAAATGATCTTCCCATATAGAGCTGTGTGATAAAGAACACACATACGCTAAGTCTCTGTAGGGCAGTTGTGATAATTACACAAAGGAGACAATTTCTCATCCATGTCTATGGATTATTGTTTAAGGGCCATAGAATCTCATTAGTCTGGTCTTTATTACATTCATTACAGAGGCTTCACCAAGAAGAAAAAAGCTTCCCCTTATGCTTTTATGGGCAAAGGACAACTGACCATTTGCTGTCAGAATATCTGAATGGCTTATTTCAGAGTGAAAAAAAAGAGACGATAGAACAGAAGTGAAGCATGTGAGAGGCAGTGTCATGTCTGTCTCCTCCAGAGCAGCCCTGCCTGAGCTCTTGAGTGCAAGAAGGAAGGGAACTTTCCTTCTATTTAAAGCGCTTCTATTTGTAGCATATTGAAAAGAGCTGCCACTAATTTCTATCCATGTAATCAGTGAGCAAAGCTACACTAAAGTGGAGGGAGATCCTCCAGGTAATGAAGTCCTCTATAATTGGGGACTATGGCCTTTTTGAAGTAATTACAAACAGATACTTCTAGATCTTCTAGATTTCTGAAGCTACTAAGAAATATTGTGGATGTCTGATTGTGTGCTCGTATGGCGCTCTGACATTCAGTATCTTTTTAGAAGTTACTGTAAAGGCAAGGAAATTTCTTTCTGTGAGCACTCTGGTGTAGGCTGTCAGTGGAAACAGCCAGCTTGATGATTGCTGCAATGGCCCAAAAGGAAAGCTTTTCACAAACTTTATTTATTTATAAGTGAAAAACCAGGATCATAAACAGGCTTAAAATGTTTCTCTATTTTTATCGTATGACTTAACTAGCAAAAAATGATGACGGAATTCCATGACTGTAAAGAAATATCTTTTTTCTCTGTTCAACCAGACTATTTCATTCTTAATGCCTGCATCATTATTTAGCACAACAGTAAAACTCGTCCCCACATCAGGGAGGTTTTTTGATTTCTTGTTATGTGGCAGACACATTATACAGACTATCCTCCTTTGTGACCCCAGACGATTTGAGCCACGGACCATTTGTGAAGCAGTGCTATTGACCAAGGTCAATCAGTCTTCTGTTCACAACCCAGGTGGCTGCCACTGAGATAAGAAAAAGGGACTGAAACGTAAGGAGAGCCTACCAAAAGTCTATAGAGAGGAGAAGAATGGGGAGGTATCAAATAATGACAGCCTACACCTGCAAACATGTCATGTTGCACTGATGAAATTTGTAAGAGAAGTCTTGCTGCTTTAATAATGCATCTTCCAGTGCTTTGCTAGGCTAATGTTTTTCTGAAGAATACCTGGTAATGATAGGTGGGGAGCAGAGAGGTTCTGGCCTTTCCCAAGCTGCAGAGACATTACAGAACTGCTCTCTTTCACCAGAGGTCAACAGAATGTCATTGAACTCTGAGTGCTTGTAGAAGAAATGCTTTTAATATGGGCCTCGAGATGTTCTCCCTTGGCAAGTGGCAATGAAAGAGACTGAGGAGGCCATACCAAAGTGACTTCAGCCAGATTGTCCCCATTAGCTACTCCAAAAGAGCTTCTGGGGAGATACAAATGAAAAGAGAGTGAGAGTCAAGGAGGATTTCCTCCACTGCCACTAGAATTGCTGTTTTGAGGGTGGGATTTTTTTAGTTACTATTTCAAAGGGACTGGTCATCTTTTGAACTGTGTGACAACCATCAGTACTAGCAGAATGGCAGGTTTGGGCATCAGGAAGACAAATGCATAGAGAGGAACAAGGACAGTCATTTGTATATTGCCCAGGTTTGGAGAAACAAGGAACATCTGAGTAGGACCCTAATGAATTAGTGAGCAGTGCTTTATAAATAGTGCCACCACATGCTGGCTTTCTAGTCAAGGTTAAATGAAGACATCGTGACTTTCATTTGAGAAGTCAGCTATAAAAGAAGCTAGTGTTTCAAAGAGCAAAGGGAATGTTAGAAACCTTGGTTCAATTTCTTCATCTACTTCACATTTACTGTTCAGTAAGCCTCCTGATCCTACTATTGGAAAATTAATTAACTGTACTCACATGTGGAGGTTTAGGGTCTAAACCTCCACCTATCCTATAACTTACAGTGTACCTGCACTACAAATGTCATGGTTTCTTCCTGTATGTTTATGTAGCAATTCATACAATGACAATTGCAATCCTAATTCTGTTTCAGTTAGGAGAGGTGTATTATTACGGCACTGATTTGATGAAGAAGGTAGGAAAATGCAACTAATAAAGATTCAACTTGTTAAGCTCTATAAACTGAAAAATATATAGTATCTGTAAAAGGTTTTAATCTGAATTTTTGTATCAAAGAGGGAAGATGTTGCTGTGGTTCAAGACTCCATTTCATCTAGCTTCCCAAATCTTGCTTTTCAACTCATTCTTTCTGTGACAACGGGACTAGTCTGGAGATGGATTTGGATAGTGTCTCTGTACTGATACCTGTAAAACAAAGATTGCAAGCAGCGCTTCCCAAAATCACAAATTTGCAGAGAGAAGAAAAGAACCAAGGACTGTGAAATCTTCAGAGACCAAAGGAGCTGGACTCAGTAAAAAAATCAGGGGCAGTGTCATATCTGTAAACACTTATGCCTGACTATGACAAGGAAATGGTTCATTAAATTAGGTATAAATTAAACTGAATGTACATTTATATTGGTACTGGTCTTTGGTGTGCCAATACTGTTGTGAATATCAAGCAGTAAAGTAATTGCTCTTCTGCAGAAATAAGCAAAGGGAGGTGATATATTTGCCAAATGCTTTGTAGCAAAGTAGATGGGATTTTAGTGCTGATAATCTGCTTGAGAAATTAATCAGCCTGATAAACTGGGAATCGGCAGACCGATAAACAGTAAAGCATATAAGCAACTAGAAGATATGTAAGGGTACTTTCTTAAAATAGCTTTCTGGATGTCCAAAAAAGAAAGAGTCACAGTGAGAATCTGCAGCTCAGGGTAAGGTATTATTGTCTCATGCAGTTGTACATTTCTTCTTTGAACAGCATAAACATGAGGAACTGAGGGGAGAGAACCAGGGAAAGAAGCATTGTCAACAGTGTGGCAGAATAAAGAATCCATGAAACCAAAAAAGTCCTATGAAACATAAAATAAAAGGGAGTGAGATAACTACCTAAAGTAAGGAAAGGGTTAAAAAGGAAATAGCTAGAAAATCTATGAGTAAATGGAAAATAAAAGGCTTAACAGTGAAAACAGAAATTTTAGTGCATAACATTGATATAACTACATAATTACAACCAGCATGCCAGGAATCCTTTTTAACATACACCGTAGAAAAATGCCAGACCCAGTGAGAGAAAGCCCATCCTCTGATGTCCTTTTTCAACTGGGAAAGGATCTAAATTTATGGACTGAAATTCTAACTCTATTGATCTCTGTGTGATTTTTGCTATTCAATTCAACTGTTTCCAGAGTTTCATCCAACAGGCATATTCCTCTGGGGCAGAGAATTCACTTGAACTTCCAGTTTGATATTAGTATTTATCAGGGAGAGGTGACATCACTCTTCTCTCTCTTAAACCAAAGGGGATAGCAAGGATTTGCCCGTAAGCCTGTGCTTCAGACATCACTAGAAAGGGTTGTCAGGATCATTTCCTCTCTAGGCTGCACTGAGGTCAGTCTAGCAGCCTGGCTACGACTACAGAGCCAAATGAATCCTCAGAAAGAAATATTTCATGCTGTCACGTCAGTGTTTTGAAAAGCAAAGCTGCGTTTTTTCTCTTTAGAGCAATAACTGGCACGTATGAAATGAGTTAGTCAAGTTTTATAGGGAGAATTAAAAGATTTTATTACACAAGTTGGTGCATTCCAAGAGGCAAACAAAAAAGCCATGATATCCCTGAAACTTTATTTGGAAGAAAGAAAGGTTTAAACACATAAAGAGGCTTTGTTGTTGCTGTTTTCTTTCCCCAGCTGTATCACTTGGCCTAATAGAAGTTCTCTTGCCCTGCAAACATTGCCTATTTATATTCTTATGTTTTCAGAGCTAGAGTAGCCCTGTGAAAATGTCTGTTATGGATGTTGTGTATCCTTCCATGTTTGGCTACCACTGTGTATGGTTGTCTTCAGTTTAGTGATGACCTAAACACTTCCCTCTTTCCTAGTCTTCTACATCAATGGTCTCCAGAGGTGCATTTTGGAATTTATGGCTCCTGATGTCATGTCATATCATCTAAACCAAAGATCTGATCCCTAAGGTTTCACAAGAAAATGTATGAAGTGATATAGTGAATGATTATGGAGTAACCCATAAGTAGAAACGAACTTTCTCTCCTGTCAGACAGAGTCTGGATTATACCTTGCTGCCTGAGGATTTATATACCTTCAGATAAATGTCTAACTTTACTTGGATTCCTATTGATCTTCTAGACCTTCAGACTGTTTTGTGACAATGAGCTCTATATTCAACTTACTCTGTTTAAAAATCAGTTCTTTTGATCAGTTTTGAATTTATTGCCTTTCTGTGTCATTTGAGTTTTTCATTCTTGCATTATGAAAGTAGAAACTGGAGCACCTGACAATCATTTTACTACCCATGGTTTTGTATATGTTTCTCCTAAATTTAATCCATTCTTTCTGCTGTGTCTTTCTAAAGAAGTCATTTAACTACTTTCAGTCCCTCTTTGCTAAAAACTTTCTGTTTCTGCCTGCTGTTGGCGAGGTGAAGAAATTTTTTCAGCACTCTGGACCAGACTTATATGATCACAGAAATGAAATTTTTCTGCCAACTTTTTTGACTACAGGGGAGTTCAGCAAATCTTCCTACTAGGCTTCCCATGAGGCTTTTTCATTCAGGGCAGTGACAGAATGGCTTTGGGGGGGCACCTGGCCTCCACCCTGGGTCAACCCAGAACACAGTTGCTCTTTCAAACTCACCAGTCCTTTGGGGAATGCTTACCAGAGTGTGAAGCTGACATTGTTGATAGGGATAGAAACAGAACAGTACTTCTCATCAGAGTGATGACATGTTATAGAACCTTGAAAAAAATCCCAGCTTAATTCCTTCCTTCGAACCTGCTGTGATTATGCAAGATTCAGACTGAGAAATGGGTTGTTACAATTATTTAGCAGCATAAATTGAAACTCAGGCTATGTGAGGAGTATTCAACCGCTCCTTTTGGGGGTGTGTTTTGGTTTTGTCCCCTTCTCCGTTCAGATCTGGGACCTGAATGAAGTACACTGTTGCTTCCTTCTGGAATGGACAACTGGGTCTTCCTCTCATAAAAAGCAGGACAGGAGGAGAAGAGAGAGCACAATCCAGTCTCACATAACATTAAATCAGGATTACTAGGGGACAGAAGAATGGGAATTTGCCTGAAATTAGCATTAGGCAAAAGAGGACAGAAATGCTTCTACTTAACTATATGGCTAATTCAGAAGGAAAAGCAGGTTATGGGAGGAAATGCAAAAATAAATAATGGAAAAGTGTTATCAGATAAACAGCCTGAAGGCAAAACACCATTAAGGAAGAACTACTGAAATTCCCATTCAGAATTCTTGAGAAAGTTATGCCAACTTAAAATAAAAAAGTATTTTTAAAGTATAAACATGGTTAAAAAAAGTCCTATTCATGAAAGAAAGGGACCTTTTACCAAAGGAACCAAAAGGAATGGAAGCATTCTTTGTTTAAAGAAAAAAAGAAAAGATGCACCAAGATATTTTTTTAGAACATTTTTTAAACTAGCTATACCAAAAGATTACAAGTCACTTCTAATTAATAACTTACGTAGATAGAATTTTAAACAAGCTGCTGCTTTGAAGACATTCTTACCTCTATACTAAGTAGTTTAGTTAAATAAATGATCAAATGTAAAGCTGTGAAGTTCTGAACATTTATCAAAATGTTTCAAATCAATGCTGGGTAAACTATTAATAACCAAAGTCATGGGAGCAAGCTATTTTTAACCAAAGGGAATTCTTAACGTTCTTTATCATCAGAAATTAGAGCATCTAATTCTTGGTGAAATTATGCAAATCATGTTGTCTACAAAGGTTGTTAGCAGGTTTCTCCCATGGCTCCAGAGTGGAAAAGCTACATCATCCTTTTCCATTAAGAAATTAAGGGCTCAGATGAATGTTGCCTCCACAGCATGTGCCCTGCTCCCTGATTCCTATATGAACTTTCTCCATGTTCGTGACAAGAGCTGTAACTGGACAGTTTTCTAGGCATTTCAGGACTGATCAACTCAAACACGGTGCCTATGCTGATGAGATGGACATGAGAGTGTCTGGCAGTAGGGATCTGGTGTGATCTGAATCTGTGTCCATGGATAGAAAAGCTTTTGGAGAATGCTGCAAGCTTACCAGGCTGCCAGGCTCACCAGCTCACATGTCATGAGATCCCAAGGAAACCACCACTGTTTACCTCCTGGGAATCAGTCCCACAGCTGCTCCCTTCTTACCTCCAAGCCATACCTGTCACATCTCTCACACATTTTTGGAATGCAACCCAAAGAATAAGGAAGATCAGTGCCTCCAAGCACACGCAAGTACTCGTCTGCCAGTATTTGTTTCATTGCCTAACACATCAGAAAGCACAATGCCCCACAGTAAGCATTTGCAAGATTAGGCTCCCAAACCCTGCTGCTTTGCCTTTGACTTCACATCTCAGTAATGAACAGTTCCATGGTGGCCATAATGCATTATACATTGATAATAACAACACAAGTATCATTAGACTTTGCTCCTTACAGTATTTGTCATAATCCTCAAATATAAAGAGAAGCAGAGCTGTGCAAAATTGTACTAGATCAGGTATTTTTGGAAATACAGAGACCAACTGGAAAAGATTTTAATGGTGCACCTATCATCTGTGAAAGTAATGATGACAATGGAAAGATAATCAAAAGGTAGATTTATTTTTGACAGTAGCAAGTTCTGCTATACTTTTACTGAAGTTAATAGTTTCCAGTTAATCCAGACACAGTAATTTAACTGTAAAACTGCATTACAGGCGTTTGGATGCTGTACTTGACATAGAAATGTAAGATATTTTTAACTCTGAGCTATAAAAGGAAAGTGCAAATATAGAAAGTCTGTGACTGAACTAAATGTGAACTGCATCAGTCTTGCAGTTCAGAGAAGCTGAGTCCTGGGCTATGGCTGGCAAAAACATCACCGACGGCTGGAAGACTCAGGACAAACCTTATACAAGACAGTTAAATACATATGGTGAAGTCATTCCATGTAGATCAAAGTTTGACAGTGAATGAATTAGACCTGACGTAAAGATAATCACATGCCTGGATGTAAATGATACAGTATTTTGTGAATTATTTGGGAGAGTCTGAAAGAACTAAATTATATCTGTCCTTGACAAACAGGATGACAAAGGCATCACAAGGTCAGTTGAGTGGGTGACACTGCGGCAGAAGACAACTAGGACGCACAAAGGACGTTGTTATTTTAAGTCTGATATCAAATCACAAGCCTTAGGAGTAAAGAAACGTTGATATCAGCACATAAAGTAAAGCCCAAACAGTGGAAGGCAGAGGTAAAGATAGAGGGCTACATATACTGGTGCATAAGAAAAAAAAAAAAACACGAAAAGAGATGTGTAGTTGTGCCAGGCATCAAGAAGTATCCTGCATTGTGCTTAAAACATGGTTAGTTCTTTGGTTTATGGAAGAACTATTATATGGGAGGAAAGCTGCAAGATCCTAAATAACTGAGAAAGTGTTCAGAGACAATAGAGAAGCTCAAAACAGAAACAGAGAAATGCCAGCACCACCCAACTATCCTGCCATTTGTGGATCTTGGAAAAATCCTAATACGCCAGTGCTGAGGTCCAAAGAAGACCTGAGTGGTCTGAGAGTCAAAGGGTCGTTCGAGTAAATTGCTGAATAGTGATTTATTGAAGATAAAAGGACTTGACTTAATTTTTTGGTTACATACAGCCCAGCTGAACTTATGTAAATTCAAAGGAATAATTTCTTCAGGGAGAGAAGTTTAGATGGCACACATGGGGTTAATACATTCATAGATTTAGATGCCCTTAAAAGACCAATGAAGAAAGCATTGCAGATATTTTTGTCCACATCTAACACCTTTCTTGGAAAATGCTAAGTTAATGATGCTAAGTTAATTATAACCAAGAAATCTCCCTAGAAAATATAACACTTGTTATGATGCCCTAGATGATGCCCTGATCTGGAAGAAAAAGAACGATTTAATGTGATAATAGAGTATAGGTGACTTTGGAACTTACTGGTCTGTAGTTAAGAGCTGCTTCCTGCCATAGAGAAATTTTCTTTAAACAAAACAAAGCAATCTAGAAGCTAGTCATTCCCTAGTTTCTTCTTCCCATCACCCAAGAGGGACATACACAAGCTTCGGAAAATTCCGTTATGACTATGAGGTTCATAAGCTATATTAAGTGTGAAATCACAAAAAGGTATTAGTGTCACGATTCACTGTCAACTTGTCTGCTCTGGTGGAAAAAAAAAAGAAAAATTGTAAAGAGTTTTGTGGAAACTGGTAATTCTTTTGGAGAATGCAAGTCTGATTTAGCTGCTGATAGAAGGACCTGGGAATGACATTCATGCAAAACTGCCCACTGAAAAAGGGCTGCTCACTTTACATAATTTTAAGCGGTTTACCTGCTGGGAAGCACCACTGCGGAGAAGGACCTGGGAGTTCTGATCAACGACAAGCTCTCCATGAGCCAGCAACGAGATGGCCTTTACCCAAAGTTACACAATAAACCAGTGGAGGCAATGGTAAGAAAAGCCAGTATCATGCCCTCTCTTGCTTTGTCCATCTCAGGAAAGCTTTAAACTGTCTCAGGAGCTTCCATATTTGTCCAGTTTCAATAGAAGGGTCTCACAGATAGTGGTAAACCCTATTAATCTATGTCCAATTTTACCTAATTTTTGCAACAATGTTATCTGGAAAACAGTTGTCGGTACACAAAATAACAATCGGCGCTGGAGCAGCTGCAGTGTTAACAATCGTTTTTCAACAGAAAGGAAGGATTTAAAAGACTTTTGTTAGCGAGTTCTTCCTGACATATTACAACAGTGCACATAGAGCTTCAGAAAATTCCATTATAGCTTAGAGGACACATGCTAATATTTATTACAGCTATTAGGCTTCATACTTTTGAGAAATGCAAGAATCAAGCTATCGATCTGTGGTACTAAACTAACTGAGTTACTAGAAGAGCTACCTGTTGTTTCACTTCTAATGACAGAAGTCCAATGAGAGTTGAAAATACTTAATCCTTAGCTGTCATGATGTTTAGCTGATTATTATGTTATTAAACAGTGATTCAGCCAAAAGGGTTCATTTGTTTCTTCCTTCTCAAAGAACTGGAGAGGTTGTGCAATAAGAAAGTGAAAGCTGAAACTTTCTTCTCAGCGCCCTGCTCTGTCACTAACATTTCCCAAGACGGGGGAGAGATTTATTTCCTTCAAGGAAGGAAGGAACACTTAAGATGTGAATAAATACAAGAAAAGCAGGAAACCAACGGCGGCTGTCAATACACAATTTATAGAGCTGTAACACTGCTGTGGTAATATCAGACAGAGACAAAATAACCTGTAAAAATGATTCCTGCAGACCTGAGCTCGGAAACGAAGCAGTTAGCTGTGTTAGTACCCAGCGTTTGTTCTGGAGACCTGGTGTTTGAAGAACAAAGCCTCTTTCCTTCCCAGGTTGCTTCCTGCAATGTTAGCTCCTGCACTCCAAAATGGGTATGAGCAAGGTACAAAAAAGAGGCCAATAGCTTGTGAGGGGAACAGTCTTACTTTCTGCCCTTGCCTATTTCCAGCATAAATAAACAGATAAATAATAATTTGCCTACAGCTTTCCTTCTGCTGTAGGGGAATGTTTCATATTTTGTTGGAATAATTAACAGGCTTTTTGTCATTTTCTACCACCATATGCTTCTTTCCTACTCTGTATTTGCAATTCCTTGGTCCAGCTCCCAGTTTTGCAGCACTGGGAGTTGAACAGCATATTGGTTGGGGAGGGTGGGTATAGCAAGGGGAAGGGGAAAGGGGGGCTTACACCCTTACACCCCAACATTGGAAGGAGAACTTAGAGCTGCGTAAGATCTGCTGTTGTAGCTATCAATGAAGTAGAAAGCTATTTACTTTTAACTGGGGACTGAGTGGCTCAACAAAAGAGCCAAGCTAATTTTGTTTTAATTATTTATTGTGTTCCAAATCTCATTACTGTTTCTGTTTTAATTGTATTTTTAATTAACTGCATTGATTGTAATGGACTGTTGACTTCCCACATGTAACTTTGCTGACTGGTTTAGCATCCATTTTGGTTTACTACTACATCAGAAAAAAGAAGCAAGAGGAAACATAAAATACAGAAAAGGGGAGAAGATGGGCATGACCGACACAAGTGAAGGGTTTTTTCTGCATTTTACTGCTTAATATGGGCACCTATGAAGACAATTTTAGCAGATTTTTGTTACCGATTTGTTACTCCATTTAAAATCCTTATGAGTGAGTAACTCTGGCTTTGCAATGTGGGGATTCTGTTTCCTCCTTATGATAACTTCCCTTGTGCAGGGCAAGATTTTATGTTCTGGGGATCAGCTGGAGTGGCAGGAGGCGAGTGTTTGGCACAGCACTGCCCCACTGCAGGGCCAGGGACTCCCTGGGGCCCCATGGCTGTGGGGCTCCCCTGTGGTCCGTCAGGGCAGAGCCTGGCAGCCAGGGCCTGTCCCACTGCCCCAGCCAGGAGCAGGGCAGCCGGGGGGGTGCTGGGGGTTAGCCCCAGCCCCGGGCAATGAGCACCTCCCTGGGGATAAGGCTGGGCTGGGGGCCTGCGGGTGGGCCTGGCTTGGTCGGGCCCATGGCCAGGATGGGCTGGGCCATGGGGAGCCAAGACCAGCCCTGCTGGCATCAGTGGGGCAGGGACTGACGGCCCCGGGGGTCCTGGGCTGTGGGCAGGATGGGGGACAGCTCAGGTAGTCAGAACCATTAAAGCCTATTGGTGCCCTCTGGCCCCTGACTGTTCGCCAGCGGCTGTTGTTTTGTTTCATCCTGCTGGCTTACAGGCAGTCCTGGTTTTCTTGTTGCAAGACTATGATTCAGCTCCGAGTCTCCAGAAATAGGACGTGTCTGGTACTTTCTGTGAGCTCACAGCACAGCGCAGCATAGCAAGCGGTGCGAAGGTCTGGCTGGCTGCTGTAGAAATAAGTGGTTGTGAACCAGTTTTTGAATCCTCAATAGCTGCTCATTTTAACCATGTTCACACAGCAGGTTTTTGTTACTACAGTTATCTAGAGAATAGCTGTTCGCTGAGGGAGATGTCTCTTTATTTTCAAGAGAACAAATGTTGCTGTACGAAAAGGCCTAGTATTTATTCCTCACTCTCTTTTGTTTAAAATGTTCTTGCTATCCAAGCAGGGAGCAGGAGGTGGAGACTGCCGTATCACTGATCATTCTTGCCAAACTAACATCAAATATTAATGCTAACAGCTCGTAAGCTTGACAGATACAGGTGTGCATTTGAATAATTTTAGTTTATCTTTTCAGGTATTGAATTTACTGTCAGAAATTAAGAGCTGTTGGCCAACAGTCATAACAGAAGGCTTTGTAGACTACAGTCCACGAGCTAGCTGTTCATAAGCACTCCAATGCTGTCGTATCCAGCTCACTCAGGTCTTTTCAACATTAAGTTCTCATCAAGTTCCGGAATCAAGTTTTTGATAGTGAAAAAGGAAACAAATTTAGTTGTAGATACAGTGGTGATTTGAGGGATGGGAGACACAGTGGGATGTTTAAACAGCTTCTGTCCATTCTAGGTACTGAATAAATTTTCTACAACACAGAAAAAAGACTTGACGGCTTTTCCACCAAGGCTGATTTTCAAAAATGGAAAAACTTCCTGTAAACTCAATAAGTACCTGCTTATACTTGGGAAGTCCACATTTTGGAAATTTCACAAGCATCCTTGTGTAATATGCAAGGGTATAAATGTGCTACTGTAGTTTCCAAATTGGACAGAGCACACTTACATGTTCTATTTACTCTCTGTAGATAGATAGCAATGGTATCTCAAAGAAAACCCATCTTCTTGCTAATACCAAATAGTATTTGTTCCCCTGAGACCTCAGTCACAACTGAATATTATGAACTACCCTCTCAATAAGATTTTCCAATCAGTTTTGCGTATACCTTTTAATAGTTTTCCCCACGTTTTCCTGGCTTGCTTATGAGAATATAATGGGAGACTGTTATAAAGCCAAGATTTATGGCATCTGCTGCTTCTTTTTCATCCACAAGATGTGTTTTCTTGTCATCTAAAACTCCTGGCACTCACGAGTTTCGTCCGAGAAGGTCAAATTTAAGCCCCTTTGCAAAGAGGAAGTCATTGAAACAAATGTCTGAGCTAGTCTGTGAAAATGGTATTTTTAGAGCTTTATGGAAAAATACATATTTTATAAATATAAACCAGCTTCCCAAATGAGGTCCTGCTTCTCCTTATCAGACCTGAGGTCAAAGCCAGCAGTTCCTGATACTCTGAGACATGAGTGATGGTACCAGGGCAGGCAGGCTTCATTTCTGAGGCTCACATATAGTATAAAACCTTCCAATCAATCCTGTAACTCATGAAAGTTTCTGCTATTGAAATTTGTTAGTCTCAAAGTTTTAATGCTACAGTTTCTGATGTAAGGCTAAAGCCCACAGAGCACCAAGGCCTACAGAGAAAACAGTATATCAAGTGCAGCTTTGGTACAGTAATGTAATACTGATTCCCTCTTTTCTGTCCCCAAAATTCATGCTGTGCTAGGTTCATATTAAGAAGTTATTTTACTCAGGTTAGACGTTAGAGCACGGTGGGGAGAGAAGCAAGGTTACATCTATGTTTCTATTAATTGCATGCAGTACGCCAGTGGGAAGACCTTCAACAGAGCTGAAAACCTTAGAATGAGTGGGGCAAAAATATCACTCACAAGTGAAATCTAAATCCGAGCAACCTCAGGCTCTGGGCAGTGCCTTGCACTTGAATCTTCTCTTGCTAGAATTCAGAGATTTTCACTGTGTCGACCAGACAAAATGGTTGTGTTAATTATTGCATGTGCCTGTGGGAGAGTGTCACTGCATGCTGGGGTTTTCTGTGTCTGTGATATACCAAAGCCAGGCTACAGCAGCGGAAAAAGAGAAAAGAAAAATCGTAAACATGCTGCTGGCTGAAGGAAGGAATGAAAAATGAGTTGAAACACCTTTAAATTATTTTGTCATAGATTACACAGAAAGCCTTTTAGACCAAACCTGGGCAAGAGGAGAAAGATCTACTGCTCTTTTCTACCACTTGCTCTTTTGCCTTCCCTTGTCTGGCTCCACAGTTTTCAGGCATCTCTGCTGATGGTAATTGTTATAAGCCTGTTGTAGCTTTCATTACCCTGAAAGTACCATTTCTTTCTAAAGGCACCCAAAGACAGAGAGTGCAATTGAGAAGTGATTTTCAAACTCGAAGGGGAAAAGTCATGTTAACAAAAATCACTGGAAAAGGAAAACTAAACATATTTGATTGCCAATGTTACTTTCCTGTGGCTGGTGCCAAGAGATATTGAAATCAATGTGAACTGCATGTGCTCAGCATTTTTCTTTGGCTGAGTACCTGCCCCTCTGAAGGCAAATATTAAATTTTGCTGGAAAATGGTTTTGTGTTCTGGTTGGAGCCCTGAATCCTGTACAGAAAGTCACCATTGTAATAAAGCCTGATCCTCTGTCCAAACATTTCCCTCCTGACTCAGTTATTGCTCCCCTTCTTCCCTAAAAATGGGGTGAAGAGGGGGGACAGGGAGGGAGAACAACCCAAGTACAAACCCTAACTTCTAAAATTGCAGGCTTTGTGGTGAGATACTTAATTTCATTGAAAACGCATTCTTTCTATTGCCAGGCAGCTCAGACTGTCTTTATTTTATCCTGTCTTGAATAAATAGCTTACTCTTTTGAGTACTGGCTTATAGATGTCTATGCTCTGAAAAGAAGATTTTGATCTAATTTGTATTTGATGAGCTGAGAAGCTGTAAATGACCATATGCGTCATCTTGGGAACATTGTAGCTTTATGCACTGTGTTCGACTAGACGAAGGATCCATTAGTGACCCAACGGAGGTGTTTTAGAGCAAGCAAGGAGAACTCTCTAAACACCATCTGCTCATACTGTTGCTTGTAAAACGATGTCACATCTGCTGCTCTAAAAACATTATGCTGATCTCTCCTACAGTACATGGATGCTGCACTCCTCTTAGCAGTGGGAAAAGGAGTCAATGCCACATTATTGGGACAAAAGGTGTCAAGTTAACTATAGATGAAATTGCACATGACCTTCTTGGCTTCCTATGTCTTGTGACTGTATCATAAATGTCACAAACAAAATGAAGGAGAGGATTCAGCACTCTATATTTAACTGATGAAGCTGGGTAAATACTTGTCCTGTTAGTCTTTGCTTGAGCTTCATCTTTCCCCAGCTTGGTGCCTGCTGGTACAAATAATGCTACTACATGCTTCAAACCTAATGTGGCTAAGTCCTCTCAGAGATTGAGAAGATATTTCAGATAGCTTGATCAGTGGAAAATGAGGTTTGTCTTTGAATTCAGGTGGAGTGAGGTTCAGGAAACAATACTGTTTCTTTCGGCTGTCAGATTTTATAGCTTAGAATATTCGGCTGCTTAACACCTATGAGGTGTTATAAAACTAATTTATCTCCCCTGGAAAATCCAAGTGTACACATCTGCATACATTTGCAATACTGCTGCACCCAGAGTGGCAATTTTATAATAGTGGTGTATAGAATTAGAAAAATAGTCAATGTTGGTATCAGGAGAGAGGTTATAATGATGCAGTAGGAATCCTTGGAAGTACTAAGGAACTGCAGCCCCAGTTGACTGAAGATGTGGTACTCCGCTTTCCACAACCAAATTCAATTGTTTTGACCTCTGATTCTTATACAGTATTACCAGACACAGAAACTCTTTTCAGGGATTTGCAGATGAAGAAAAAATGACAGAGTGAAGCTGTTATGGTTTATAATGCTAGCAGCTCAGTGGCTCTGTTCACTTGGTATGATAATGAGTTTAAAGCTCGTAAGTCTGAAAACTGCTGTATTTGTTTGATGTCTCTGAACAGGGAAAAGATCTGACTGATATCTTCTCTCCATCAACTTTTTTGTTAGAGGAACTAAGCCATGTATTTTAATATCTATTTTGACAAAACATTTTTAGACTACTGACAGCCTGATGGTCACCTCCAATTTGCAAGGCAAAGGGGAGCAAACTTCTAAGCAGTGTCATGTGAGAGACATGGCGAGAGAGGCCAGAATGCCAGGAAAGGTGGCCATGTGGCATGTTCCATTGCTATATGAGAGTCATATGAGACCTTAATGATATGATCGGTCAAGTACATGTCATATTCTAAATAACTGAAGCATCTGATATAGTTCTTTTTCTTACCTTCCTCTGGTAACCTTTAGTTACTAGAGCTGTGGATCAGAGTTTCATTATTTCTGCTACTGAGGGCAGACCCGATTTGGCCTGCCTGCCTGCCTGAAAGAGCAGGAACAGACCAGAAAATGGGACACCAGAAGGCTTTTCAGACCTGTGTTCTGCTGTCAGCTTGTTCACTGACCTGGGCAAATGTCTTCATCTCTCTGTGCTTCTGGTGCCACCTCCTACTATTTCTCTTTTAGCATGTTGCGTGCTTTCCATTACAATGTATTTGAACCCCAATCTTACTTGTAAACATCATTGTACTGCAAAAGGAAATGAAAGGTTTGGCATTCATCCAAGAACAAAGCAGTTGCCTTTTTTACAGCATGGCGGCAGGCTGGAAGGGCTGAAAGAGGATTGAAAACCTTCTTGTATAAAAGAACTTTGGCCTAAAGCAGCAAAAAATTATCATGTCATCTTCTCATTCAGTGAGATGCTGTTAGAACTTCTGTGCCCTAGATATTAGTTGTATTTTCTACTGTTACAGCATTCTACGACAGCCTTTGCAGGGCAGCCTTATTCTGCCTCAGTTTCCTTCATGCCTGGGAAGCTCAGATGTGAGGCCATAATTTCTAAAGATGCCTCTGCACCTTCAGAGAGCCATTCCCATGCAGCGGTATTCTTCTTGCAAGAGAACTTGTAATGAACAGCAGGAATCCTCATGCGTAACAGGGAGCAGAAAAGCAGAAATTAGTATCACTTTCCTTGTTTGTGGTAATGTCTATGACACTTTACTTCCATAGGCTACCTATAAGGTTCCTCAAGAATTAAACAGCCTACCTGGATTAGGTATATATGTCATCAGGGTTTGAATCTTCTCAATATCCTTTATAAATGTCTGCACTGGTCATATTTCATCTTTACAGTAATTATTTTAATATTAATTTCTTGTGAGAGGAATGAAAAGGGGTGTTATCCTAGCTTGCACTTCACTCGTCTGCATTTTATAAGGATGCAAGCCTTAGTAATAGATATTCGTCCCCTTCTGTTTCAAAGGCTATAGAAATTAAATGCTTTAAGGCATTTGTTGACTGAAATCAGAGCGAGAAAGAGTACTTTGTTTTCAGATAATTTTGCTAAGGCTACAGGAGGGAATTCAATTGCTTATAAAGGTTGGATGTGGTGCTTAGGGTCATGGTTTAGTAGGTAATATAGGTGGTGGGGGAACGGTTGGACTAGATGATCTTGGAGGTCTTTTCCCACCTTAATGATTCTGTGTGTCTATGATGTGGAGCCAAAGTTTGGCCTTGTAGACTAAATCACACAGTAAATCACAATGATTGCATCAGTGACTGACGGGTGGCTGTAGCATCAACCTGAGCTGGGTGATTAGTCCAATCCGTTTGAGAAATGAAAGACAGATGGAGATGTGAGACAAGCAGGGATGCAGTTAGCTTGGTAGCTGCAGTACGTCAAATATAGAAGAAATCCCGAAGCTAGTGCCAAATCAAGCTGAGAAGCCCACCTAATGTGTTGCCACACAGACACATCACTCTGGGTTCAGAAGGAGTCTGTGTTCATGCAATGATGCTGTCTAGGTAATAAGCAATTGTTGGTTCTACCCTTATTGATTTATCTTTGCATGTATGTGGCTAAACTATACTCAGATGTTGCTCCATAAGCATGGTTAGTTCCCATGGAGCAAGGCCATGTTTCTGCCCTCTCACCACCTGCCCAATTCAGGCCTATTTTATAGCATCTGAAGTCTTAACTCCCACAACATTTTGCAGAACTGCCAGTATCTCAACCCAAGATTGTTTTTTAAGACTGAATCGGAACATTGTTTTGCTAGCAACTCAGAGAGGATATTGCATCTAAGTCATTTGTATTGATCAGGCTTGACCTTGCTTATTCTGTGTGATGAGATAATGTCATGGCCTTAAGTGTCAAGCACGTAATTTCTTAGGATATGTACACATATAGTTACAATGATGAGGTCAATAATTAAGTGCTTCTAAGACCTCTTGCAGACAGAAAGTGTACTACTGATAATTTCTCATAAGATGGAAAGATACAGCTCTTTCAAGAAAGAAACAGGACTGCTTTCCTGTGATGGAGAAAAATCAGTGTCTAATACTGTGTTATAAGGTCCTTTGTGCAGGCAAAAGTAGATAATGTATGATTAAAATTAACTTAAATGTAATATTCAGGTTGATTCATATTTCAAGATGGTGCAGACTTACTCAGACCTGAAATCAGTCTCCTGTATGACGATTTAAGAACTAAATTTTTACCCCTAGTTTGCTGGAAAAATGGCAGTGGTATCCAAAGCTTTCCTGAAGGCATTGCTTACTTGGAACAATTGTATTTAAGAGAATATGTGTAATGAAAGCACAGACCAGTCTCCTTTCATGCCTGGTTTTCTTTGAAACGTCCCCTGGATCTGAGGAAAATACATATTGTTTGGACCCACCCACATTTCTCCCTATGTTGACTGTCCTCTGGCAGACTCTAACAAGCCTTTCTTCCCAATTCAGAGAAAATTTCCATTACCTACAACGGTTTTCAGACTTTTCTTCCATTTTTCAGGTTACTGAACTGGTTATTTCATTTCAGCCTGGAAGTATGACATAGTCTCGAGCTTTGTCCTTTACTCTGCATTGGTGTGCATGCAAAGGCTTTCTTCCACCTAGTTAAATCATTTTGCTCTCCTGCTTATTTATCCAGTGATTCCAAATTTAGATGGTTACACAGAAATGAGAAATAATTTCATCTTGCTGGCCAGGTTACTAAAATATTTAGACTGTAGCAATGTCAGGTTCATCGTATTTGGTAATTGCTTACTACCTGTCAGAATTCCCCTTAACTTCAGTCCCTAAATGGAGCATCCTTGTTGATACTGCTAGCTGTCTGGAAACTCCTCTGCTCACATCTACAGTGAAGGTGGTTTCTTTGTGAGATTTCATTTCAGTGGCAGCTGTTTACAAACCGATAAATACTTGCTGCAGAAATGTCCCTCAACATTTTGACCAGTTCTCAAAAGTCTGAAAGTTGAAAATCGGTTCAGTGCGTCTGGTCAAATATCAACACATCGAATCTATTGAAGACACAGTTGTAGACACCTCAGGGGTCTTCAGAAAACAGATAGGAAGCAATGTCACAGCATTCCTCTTCTAAGTCATGATTTTTTTATTAGGTGCAGCTTTCTTAACCTCAAACTTGCAAGCGTGTTCTTTCATGCTTTTCGGGATATGTGTTGCTATACCTCTGCTATCCTGTTTTTATATCTAAGTCAGTGTAACTGGATCCATTTCTTTCTCCCAAAGATTAACTTCTGCATATGAATAATAACTTGGCAACTAAAACTTGAAACAGTTTTAGGCAATGTTCTATATGCGTATTCAAATGAACATTATATAACCGAGTACTTTTAAAGTATCTTAACAATAATGGCACTCAAGACTGTACAGTTATCCTTTTGCTTCTTAGCAGGCATGCTTCAGGTGAACACTTGCATTAAAAAAAAATTGCATTGAAGTCAAAGTTTTTGCATTTAGGAGACAAGAATCTGGAGATGTGACTGAACATGTTTTGCTTTAGTTTTTTGCCCTGCCACCCCTTTCTTTTCTCATGTTGAGCTCTGCAGTCTGAGGCATTGTTTGTTGAGGTAAAATGCTTGGTAAGTACTGTGTTTAATTTAAATGACTAGATTTAGAGCAGGCTGATGCTTAAATTGCAGTAGACTGATGCCTGCATTAACTGAGTGGAATTACAGAGCACTCGGGAGTGTTTAGTCAGTTAGTACTCAATTGGCTGGACGTTCCAATCTGTACAGTACAAGCAAGTCCACTGGAAAAGATGCTCTGACAGATGGCTAATTGAAATGTGTAAAAAGCGTATCCTGCCATGGGCTCAGGCTGGAGCCTCCTGACCCCTTTGCAGGACAGCTCACATTGTGGAGCTGTGACATGACACAGCAAGCAGATTCTCTCTGTGTTTCATTTCTTTCACCTTTTCTCTTCTCCCTCCAGCCATCTTTGATAGGTGTTAATTAAAGCATCCAAGGACATCCTATAAAATCCTAAGCTCGGGTTGCTGAAAATTGCATGAAATTCTCAAGACTGGGATGTTCTCCCACTAGCTACAGTCCTCTGTGATAATTGACAACCTATTGTTTCTTTGTTTTTAAATTTGAATAGACTTTTTAAAGAATGATACAGTCATAGCAGCTCTCATTTTAGCAACACCTGTGTACATGTGCATAGTCTTACGTAACAGTTCCTGGACCTTTATTGTTTTAGCAAAATTACAACTACTGCTCTGGAGACATAATAGCGTAAAGTATCACTTCAAGGTTTAGCAGCTCAGGATTACTGATAATGCCATGCAAACAAAAACAATGATTTCCCTTTGCTCCCCTTCATAGGTGTAAATACCTCTTCCTCAACTAAATAAAGAATCTTATAAGAAAAAATCAAAACCATAAATATTTTAGGCCAGATCATAAAAGAAAACTTTAGTCATTTTTTTGCTTTCTTCTTCAGTTCTTAAGGATTTTGCCAGAAAAATCATGAAATAAATTATCGATCTAGCTGTATTAACTCCAGACACACAGACCTTAGATATGTTTTCAGGATGTCAGAGCTCTCTCTAGTGCTTAAACACACTAGCTGAGCATGCCTGTTTAGTGTAGAGATACCCGAGTCAGTTCTAAGCTAGTGAGCTTGACTACCTGAGTTGTCTGTTATAGTACCCTCTTCACCCTTTTTTGAGGGTGCCTTGACTGTTCATATTGAGCTGACCTGGTTTTATATATATATACATCTATATATATGCTTCATTGCAGTGCAGGAATACCTTTCTTGTTTGATCTTGTAAAGTCTTCCTTTAAGATACCAAACTAAAAGGAATCCTGTTGTATCCTGTCTCATTGTCTAGTCGTATCCTGCCTTTCCTTCCTCCCATATGTCCTAGAGTTGGATTCTTCAGCTACTAATAATAAACCCTCCATATTTATTCCACCGTGGAGAAACGTTTTTGTACACAGTAAGAGCCCACCCAGGAAGACAGAAACACTTCTCAAATAAGTCACGCTAATGCACAAGTACTTGTCACATACTACTCAAAGAAGTGATTTGAGAGAGAGCTCACCATGCTTGTACTCCTAGGCAGAGATGCAGATTTTGTGGCTGACATTTCTTTGTTTTGAGAAATCATAATTTCTACAGGCAAGCCAGATCTTGTTCTGCATGAGGCATCATTATCAAACGATCCAAGAGAGGGACTTGTATCCAGGGACAAGGATTTCTCTAATTTGCGTGTTCGTGCTCCAATCACAATGTCGTCACTTCTCAGACTCTCTACGTCTACTTCTTGATGGGTTTTCCCATCTAGAATGTTCTCTTTCCAGCTTTCAGGAGACTTCCTCTTAATATGCAAATCATCTAGGCTTCTCACAGTGGATGGAAAGGTATTTTTCAGTTTAGCAGCTCGGTATGCCCTCAGGCTCATGGGATCAAGCACTCTGAAAGTAACTTCATTAATAAATTGAGAGAATTTGAGTTTAGCTTCTATTTTTTCTTCCACAACAGACAATGAACTTGATGATCCTTGACTCACTAAGCTCAAATCAGATGCAGAGGAGCTGCTTTTCTTGTGAGTCTTCTTCTGCCTCTGGAGCTTTTGACTTGTGTTTCCCACTTCTGCTGGATATAGAGAAGAGTGTTCCAGTCTGTGGGTTTTTTCACCCGCTTTCTGACAGTGCTTTGATCGATGAGGTCGATAGCCTTCATCCTTATTTTTGCTTTTAACAAAGCTTTTAGCTTCTGACCTTGTGCTACCCTGTAACTCAAAGCTGTCCTCACTGGAGCTGCAGCGTTTCGAGTAACTGTTCATTGTTGAATCTCCAGAGGGTTTCCTCTCCACATCAGTTCCTGCTCTTGGTACACATGCAGCAGTGGATGCATTGCATGCTCTTTCTTCGGTCACCCTGCCAACCCTCTCTTGCTTGGCCGGTCTTCCAGGCACAGCACCCTCTGGCTTAACAGGGGAAATGGAGCCCTTTGACAGCGACTCCATTTATTTTTGTGTCTGTATGTCAGCTGGCATCAGTGAAAGTGGCATTCCCACAAATCCTTCTCTGTCTTGTAAGACAACAGGCATGACTTTGAAAGGCATAACAGTGCAGCCACCACATTTTATCCCACTTGCATCCCAAATTATGCATATGTTTCATAATTAGATCAATAGCACATTCTCATCATTTTAATTAGCTGTACTAATGAACAGAATCTATAGGAGATGCAAATTTTCCAGGGTATTGAGTGCTTAGTGGATGAGCATAGGCTTTCATTGATCCGAAGCGGCATATAATATATTTCTGTCTGTTGAACTGGAAACAAAACTACCATGATGTAGATCAATTCTCACTAAGTAAAGTCTGGGATGGTTCTGTTTCAGGGCTTTTTAAAATCCGATAGTAGAGAAGGTCACGTTATATTGTCCTAACACTACTAGTGTTTGCTATTCTATTAGAAAGCTTAGTGACAGATCTGCTAGATCCAGAAAGGCAAAAAGAGAATGTGATTCTCACTTTCTACCTGCTCGTTCTTGACATAATTTTGAAGCTAAAATATTTTTTAAAGGTTTGAATTCAAAGTAAGGTGCAATCACAAGCGAATCACAAGCAGAAACCTCAGTGACCTCCTTTAAATACTGGGGACATGAGGAGGATCCCTGGAAGGTTTTGAGGAGTAGGAAAAGGTGGCAAGGAAGGGGAAAAAATTCAGTGAAGAGCACATTTAAAAGCATCCTACATAGCTGAGAGGTCAGCAGCAGCCTGGGTTGAAATGTAGTTCCGTGAGCTTTTGAAGTGGACATTGTATTTAGGTCCCTCATTGCAAGTCACTGTGCCCACTGCACAGAATTTATTGTCTCCACATTGTTAATTCCAGGACTCATTTAAATCATAGCTCATAAAAGCTGCTGAAGTGTTGCAAATATCTCAAATTAACATAGTAAGTGCATTAATTTTGCAAATAACAGGAGGACAAGAAGATCCTTTTAACACGTCAGAAATCAAGTGCTTTTACTTTCTGAAATGCTTCTATATTTTCTATGGGACTGTGCCATTCCACTGCATGTTACAAACATTATCCTGATCACAGAGACAATGTGGCTTAAAAAGCATAAATCCTGTTCACAATGTCTTGTTTTAGTTGAATTTATTCCTCTCTCATTTGAATGTGAAAGGTAACAGTTTAAAGGGCTGGGGAATGCTTTCTATTGTCAACACAAAGATTTTCATGACCTTTTCAATACAATCAGGCAACAATACTGCATAATTCTCATCTTGTAAAGCCAGAATTTAGGGCTTTTTCAGTACGTCCTAATACAGACTTATGGTTACTCATTGAAGCAAACAGGATTCCCCGAAGAGTTAGGGTCTGTGCTAATGCATCTCAGGTCTTTTGCCTTCCAGGATCCATTAGAGCTTGGCAAAGTGTGAGTTCTGCAATTTTAATGGACTTTATTAATATGACTGTTTCAGAAACAGAGCAAGCTTCATTGTTGAGCCAAAATCTGTAATGGCTTGTACATACTTGGAGAAGAGCTTTTTTATTCATGAGGGATTGGGCTCATTTGTGCATGAGCAAAGCTATGTTAACTACAAGCACATATTCAGTTATCCATTGCATATGTGCTAATTTTAAGGTGCGAATCTGACAGAAGTCTATGGTACAGCCAACAAAAATGGCTCATATAATTATCTTCCATTGTCAGGAATAAGTCCATTTGTTCTGAAATATGTCATCTATATAGCAGTCAAATAAAATTAAAAAATATAGGAAAAATATCTGGTTGTAAGTTATAGGTAACCTAAGTAAGGTATATAACACTTGTGGGTTTTTTATACTGCTTATGCTGCTGCTTCTCTTTCTTCAGATGATTTCTGCCTGATGACTTCAGGGTCTCGATGTCTTTC
>VWZZ01008367.1:165961-176484 GCA_013399095.1 Psophia crepitans | reverse complement strand
TCGGCCCGGCTCCGTGCCGCAGCACCGGCTGCACCGTGCCTGCAGCTCGGTTCTTGCAGGCAGGCAGGGCTGCACAGCTGCCTGCAGAGGCAGCCCTGTGTTTTTTCTTGCTAGGCCAGTGCTCCTGGCGTGGGAGGCTGCTCCCCATGCCGGGGTGACCCCAGCCTCCCAGATCTACCACCCTGCAGCCCCCCGCTTTGCCACTCCCTTGGTCCCCTTGAAACTTGGGGGGCAGCCCCAAGGACAGATGGGACAGGACCAGCCCTGGGACACAGAAGGGCAGTGGGGTGGCAGGCAAGACCTCTACTGCGAGCTGCTGGGGACAGGAGCCACCACTGCTGCGCTCTTGTGCCCTGCGTGCACGAGCTGTCCCTGTGCCGGGGCTGACTGGAGACCTGCCACCCCAGCAGCCATGTGCAGCATGGGGATAGTCCCTGAGGGGACTATGTCTGGGGTACTTGGCTGGGTGCTGCAGCTCCTCTTGGGGACTTTCCTGCTCCCCCAGCCCTCAGGCAGACATGCTGCCCCCCATCCCCAGCTGGGGGGTGTCCTGGGCCCCAGCCCTGGGCAGTGATGCTGAGCCCTCCCTGGGTTTTGCTCCCTCCACCTAAGGTAGAGCCAGGTTCGCCAGGCTCCCGTGCCCGTGAGGTGCCCTCCTCGTGCTGCTCTGCACCGCCTGGAGTGGGTGTGAGCAGGATGCACACCAGGACATGGCGCAGCTCTGCCACCCAAATCTCCCTGCCCTGCCCAGCTCCCAGCCCCCTCCACCCGTGGGAATGACAGGATGGAGAGCGCAGCCAGGATCCGTCCCAGTATCCCGGACCATTTTTCCCAGCAGAGTTTGTCCCCCCTCCCACACAGTTCCAGGGCTAGCCGGCCGCGAAGGCCACTGTCACCAGCGGAAAAGCCGTGGGTGTGCAGCGGGCGGGGGGGCCGTCCTGTCCCGTTTCTGCACGCCCTGTGCGGAGCTGCTCCCGCCGGCCAGGAGAGGGGGCTCGCAGCCCGGNAGCACAGGGGCCACGGCCAGCGCTGGGGGAGCCCGGGGGTGCTGGGTGTGCGAGAAGGGACCTGCGTGGGTGTGCGTGAATGGGGATGGGGGGGGTGCGTGTATATGGGGACGTGTGTATGCGTGGACGAGGTGAGGGTGGGGGATGCGTGTGTGTGCGTGGGATGTTGTGGGTGTGCATGGCTGGGGGTGGACGTATGCACAGGGTGGGGGTTTGTGCACGGGGGAGCGTGTGCGTGAGGAGTGTGCGCAGGGGGGTGCAAGGGCGCATACATGGGGCTGCGTGTGTGTGCATGGGAGGGGGTGTGTGCAGGGGCTTGTGCATGGGTGGGGGTGTGCGCAGACATGCAGGGGTGAGTGTGTGTGGGGTGTGTGTGCACACCTACATCTGTGTGTGTGCAGTGTCCAGGGGTGTGGGAGCTGCCGGTGTGGAGAGGACAGGGCCCAGGGAGGAGCACGAGATGCCACTACATGTGGGTGCCCGTGGGGCCCCTTTCCCTGCCCGCTGGCCCATGGGGGCCCTTCCCCCCCCTTCGCTGCCTGGACACCGGTGGGGCACAGGCATGGGACAAGGACACGGGGCGCAGGACATAGGGCACGGCAGGCAGGAGCAGGCAGAGGGCAGTGCCAGGTAGGGGAGGCAGGAGCCCGGTGCCTTTCAGCCCCCCCAGCCTCATCCCTCCCTGCCCGGGGGCCGAGGCTTTCTGCATCTCACAAAAGCCAGATTCTCCCGGAGATAAAATCCCCTCGCCTTTGTTTTGGGGAGAAAAGACAACAGCAGCTCTCGCCCCACAACAGAGTCGTTAAGTGAAGGCGTCTCCAGGAGAGGGGCTGGGAGCCACATCCCGGGAGCTGGAATGAGGAACCGGCTAGGAACCAGCTGATGTCCTGCGCCTGGGGCACTGCGTGTCCCGCAGGACTCAGCAACCCCCCAGGACCAGAGCTATTTCCCTGAGGGCTCAGCATCCCCCCAGGACTCAGCATCCCCCCCCCAAGGACCACAGCATCCCCTAACAACACAGCATCCCCCCAGGACCAGAACCATAACCATTAGGACTCAGCACCCCTCCCCAGCACTCAGCATCCCCCAGGATCAGTAGTGCAGGGAGGTGGCTGGGAAGCTCCTCAGCCCCACTGACACCCCAGGTCCTGCGGGGAACCACAGACATGTCCCAGCAACGTGCAGAGGGAAGGCGCAGCCCCTGAGCAAAGAGGTTCTGTCTGTGCAGTGAGTACCTGGCCCCGGGGCAGGCAGGCTGCCCGCAGGGAGGGCTGGGCAGGGGAGCGATGCCAGGGCCCGGGGGTTGGGGGGCAGCCGGGTGTGTGTATGTGTGTGTGGGAACGCTGCCTCAGGAAACCAGCGGGATTTACTGGGCTACACGCTAAATCCCCCTCACAAAAGGGGCCTGTTCGTGGGGACAGGATGCCGGTGGCTCAGCCACACTTGTTTGGCCAGCAGAGCCTGGCGGATTAAGGACAATTGGTTCAGCCCTGACAGAAAATACCAGGAATGTTAAACAATAAAAACTGCCTCCAGTTGTCGTGGGGCTGCGGGACGCCCCAAGCTGCCTCCCTGCCCAGCCACGGCCCCAGCTGCCCTGTGCCCGGCAGAGCTGGCTCTGGCACAGCCCGCAGCACCCACTGCTGCAGCTCTGGGGGATACCCGGGTGCCCAGGGATGGGGCGAGGACCAGCCCCCTGTGCCGAGGTAGGCAGGCAGGTATGGTGCCAGGTACCACCAGGACCCTGAAAGCATTGCTAGGCTGGTGTGGGGTGGGGACAAGGCACTGCCTGCACCCACAGCACACTTGCTAAGCAAGCGGGAACAAAGCGAGGCTGTAACAGGGGCTGACAGGTCCCCACTCACCATGTCCCCTAGTGTCCCCCTACTCGCTATTAAGGATTAACGAACCTCTGCCTCACTCCTTAAAACTGACTGTTGCTCCATTTTCCATGGAAACGGCAGCGCCCAGGAAGCAAGGGTGGTGCAAATCACATGTACTGGGCACAGGGCACTGCCAGCCCCCCGTCACAGAGACCAGCTTGGAGCAACGTGGGGCCAAGCCGGGCTGAACCCCCTCCCCAGGCACTTGTCTGCATTTACCCCCAGTCCAGGCCAGGAGCTGGGCAGCCCTCGTGGGCAGCCTGGGCAGCCTGCCCTCCAGCGTGTGAATGCCCCATTCAAGGCTGTGCAAAATGCATTGGTTCTGGCACATTAGCGGACAGCTGGGACCCTTCCCGGGCAGGCAGGCTGCGGGGACAACGGGCAGGTTCCACACCTGCCGGGGGGCTGTCTGCCTCCGCTCGCTGTGCCGGAGCCAGGGGCTCGTTCCAGCAGAGAGGGGAGCAGCGCTGCGGATGGAGGCTGTAAGCACAGCGGTGGGCTGGGGTTCCCCCAGCAGCCCTGTGGAGGGCTGTGATGAGGAGAGGGCCCTGGGCTGGCTCTGCAAACCGCCGGGCTCCCCCGCACATGCAATGCACGGCAGGTGCTGCACCCATGGTTGAACTGAGCCCCACGCAACGGCAGCCACAAGCTGCGTCCCTCGAGAGCCCAGACCCCAGAGCCATCACAGCAGAGGGACCCCCTTTCCAGCTGCTACAGACCCAGCTCTTGCCCTACGTCGCCTGCCAGCCCCACTGCCCTTGGGCTGGTTTGGGGCAGGCTGTGACAGAGAGCTGGCTTCCAGGCTGGGGGGCTGCAAATGCAGCTGGGAGCTGGAGGAGGAAACAAGATCCTGGGGCTAATGGCCAGCAAAGCCCAGCCCTAGATGAAACCCTAGACCCAGGGAGAGGGCTGGCAGGAGGGGGTGAGACAGCTGCAGCCCCCCCTGCCCACAGTCACAGCAGAGCTGGGCACCATGGGGCAAGGGGGGGCAACACAGGCACTGCAGAGCAGGACCTGGGGCCGGAGCCCCCAGCCTGTGCTCCCAGGGGTGCTGTGGCTCCAGGGAGGCAGCGCAGAACCTGTAACTCACTTTCATCTGGAGTCCCGGGACCGGCCCGGGCGGGGGGGTGCGGGGGGTCCCCAGTGTGCAGGGCCAGGCCCCAGAGCACTTTCCCAGCCTGGGAGCCTGCGGCAGTTGGGGGATCGGTTTCAGGGTGATGCTGGTAGCGGAGTTCACGGTGGCTTAGCGCAGCAGCGGCTAATGGGGAACAGATGCGAGGGTGTTTTGTGCTGGAGCGGGCCTGGAGGCGCGGGAGCGGGGACATCGCTTCCTGCACCTGTGGCACTGTCTCCATGTCCCCTGGGAGTGCTCGCATACCCCCGCAACGGCTGGGGTGCGGAGGCAGCAAGGAGGCAGCCCCCGACCTGCCTTCCCAGCTCGGCCCTTTGCACCCCGGGAGCAGCCCAGAAACTGCGTCAGGGTCTATTCCAAAAAAAATAATTTATCAGTTTGATATTCCACGTACATAAATATTCATCTCTATGGCTATGTACAGAGGCAGCGGGAGCCCAGCAGGCAGCGGGGCTCCCACCCAGAGACACTTCCACCAAAGCGCTGGCCAAAGCCCGGCTCCCCGGGCGATGTCGCGGGCATCCTGGGCAGCACCCGCCTCTGAGAGGCTCTGGCTCCTGCTGCCCTGCGATGCCAGGCAGGTCTCAGCCAGGACTGAAGGCTCAGTGCTGAAATGGAGCCTGGAGAGAGGGACACCCTGCCCTGGCACTGCAGCTCAGCGCCCTGCCCACCCACCGCTCACACTGGGCAAAGCCGGGAACCTGTGGAAATCTGGATCCACTCCCTGCGAGAATGGAGGTGGCCTTGGCATCGCCCTTCCCTGCCCGCCCCTAAGTCCTCACGCTGGGGTAGGAGAAGAGGCGGGGAGCCAGCGGCAGCGGGTCGTGGGTGAAGACAGAGTCGTCAGAGGAGCAGGAGCTGGCGGTGTCCTCACAGGAAGGCGAGTACTGCTCGAAGGGCATGGAGAGGTCCAGGTACTGCAGGGAGAGACGGTGCCGTCAGCAGCGGGTGCCATCAGTGCTGGTGCCACCCACCCACCGGACCCCCTACCGCTCACCTCCTCCGAGACAGCTGCCAGGATCTTGTCCAGCCCCTCCACGAGCTGCTTGAAGGTGGGGCGCTGCGAGGGCACGGCGTGCCAGCACTCCCGCATGAGCATGTACCTGGGGGGGCAAGGGGGCGTTAGCGGGGTCTTTCCATATCCCCTGCCCACCCTGCCTGGCGTGTACTCACAGCTCGTGGGTGCAGTTGGACGGTCGGTCCATGCGGTGCCCCTCCTTCAGCAGCTTGAAGAGCTCCTCAACAGGGATGCCGGGATAGGGAGAGCCCCCCAGTGTGAAGATCTCCCACATCAGGATCCCAAAGGACCACCTGGGATCAAGTATGGCGGGGGGGATGTGTGTGTGTCAGCCACATCCTAGGACCCTCCCTGGGCAGGTGGGGCCCCAGCTCACCTCACCATAGCCTGCGGTGTCATGGGAGAAGGTGGCATCTCCCCTGGGGAAGATGTGCCCCGCTGCTGTCCCAATTGCACACTCCCCATCCTACTCATGGGGACCCTCCACTTTGTGCATAACCCCAAGATCCTGCCTCACCCCACACCCAACGGCACCCTCAGCAGCCCCAGCACTCACACATCGCTCTGATGGGTGTAGACACGGTCAAACAGGGCCTCAGGTGCCATCCACTTCACTGGCAGGCGACCCTGTGGGAGCAAACCCCCTTGCTCAGCTCCAGCCAGGGGTTCCTGTGTCTGTCCCCCCCTCCCAGACCTCCCCCACTCACATTGCTGGTTTTCTTATAGTAATCAATGTCATGGACATCCCTGGCCAAGCCAAAGTCGGCGATCTTCATCACGCTCTCTGCTGTGACCAGCACGTTGCGGGCAGCCAGGTCACGGTGGATGCACTGCCGGTGGGGGGGAAGCATTGCCCGCAGGGGGTGTGAGCTCCAGTGTCCCTTCCCCACACCCAGAGACACCACTCCCACCCCATGCATCCCCTGGCACTGCTGGCCCCCCAAGTCCCTCTGCCAACAGGCGCAGTGTTGAGGGGACACACCCAGGAGGCTTTAAGCCCCACACTTTTGGGGAGATGCTGCCCTGAGCTTTGCTGGATGTGGCTGGGAGGTTCTGGGCAGCCTGGGGGAAGGGCTGGGATCCCTCTCCCCACTCAGAGATGGGACAATGTGGGGGACACAGCTCCTGCACCACCACCTCCCCCTCCCTGGGCTGTGTGGAGCAGAGGCAGCCCACGTGGGCTGTGCCAGCCCTACCCGTTTGGACTCCAGGTACTCCATGCCACGGGCCACCTGGTAGACGCAGGAGACCAAGTCCTTGAAAGAGAGCTGTTCCTCGGGCATCGCCGTGACATCAAAGGCGTAGTCGGGTGTTGGAGGGCGGCGGGCACGGAGGTACTCACGGAGGTTGCCCTTCGCAGCAAACTCCACAATCACGTACAGTGGCCCTGGGAAGGGTGTCCACACCGCTCAGCCCCTGACCCGTGCCACCCCAGCGTCCTGCTTGCCACTGTCCCCAGTGGCCCCATCCCCCGCTCCCGCTCCATGCTCAAGCCCTGCCCGCACAGCCCCCTCACCGTCCTGTGTGCAGACTCCCAGGAGATTGATGATGTTCTTGTGCTTGTCCATGAGCTTCATCATCTCCATCTCGGATATGAGGTCAGCCAGGTCCTTGTCCGTAGCGTTGTCTGGGAAAGGAGGGCCATGTCACCATGCCAGCAGGGGTGGCACCTCAGCCTGGCACTGACGTCACCTCCGTGCCTCGGACACTGTCCAGGGAACTGTTACCTTTCAGCATTTTCACAGCCACGGTGACTGCTCTGTCCGGCCGGTCTCTGTCGATGCCGTAAGCCTCTGCCCGCACCACCTGGCCAAAGCAGCCTTCCCCAAGGGGCTTGCCCAGCACCAGCCTGGCAGGGACGGGCAGAGCCGTGAGGGACTGCGGGGATGGCCCCACTCCCCACCACCGCATGGCCGGGCCCAAGGCTGCACCCTCTCTGGTCCGACCCGAGTCCCAGCACCCTGGGGTACAGCAGTGCTGAGGTGCCTGCTGATGGCTGGAGACCTTCCCATCGGTCACCACGTGCTGTTGCCCCCAGGGTGGCTGGGAGAGCAGCCCCTGGACCCAGACCTGCCCCACACTGCCTAGCACCATACTTGTCTCGGGGGAACTCCCACTTGGCATCAAGAGGCAGGTCCAGCTCCATGACCCCAGCCAGCATCGGGGCACAGCTGGAGGAGAGACGAGTGACACGCATCAGGGACGTGCTGGACTTCCCGGAGGAGCTGGAGTCCAGGGAGAACTGTGGAGAGAGCCCAAGGGTCCTCAGCCATCCCACCCCGCGCTCTGGGGCCAAGCGGAGACCCAACGGTGCTGCAGAGAGGCTCTCACTCAGAGCAACAGGGCGAGGGAGCCGCAGGAGGCAGCGGGGAGGGCAGCCCCAACGCTGGCAGCGGGGTAAGGTGTGACGGGCACAGGTGGCACTAGCCGAGCCAGCCGGTCACCAAGGTCCCCCCACACCCCCAGGGCTCCAGCTTGGCACCCACCTGTCGGATGAGCGGGAATTTGGAGAGTTTGTGAACTGCCATGGGCTCCAGGGGCTGCTTGCTCGACTGAGTCTGCATCCGGCACAGCACCACGATGATGATGGCCATCGCCACAGCCAGCGAGCCCGAGGTGTAGATGATGATGTCTGTGTACTTGGCCTCGGGGGCTTCGGTTTCCCGCACCAGCTCCTCCTCTGGAAGGAGCGAATGAATTGGCCTGCGCCATGGTCCCGGCGTACCAGGGGTCCCTGCTGCGGCCGTAGGACACCCACCCCTACCCGGCAGCACGGTGAGCCAGGCGGACTGGTAGGAGAGGCCGATGGAGTTTCCCGCCAGGCAGGTGTACTCGCCAGCATCCTCCGCAGAGACATTGCGCAGGTACAGCACCTCCACCTCGGAGCTGTTGATGTCTGCAGTCTGTCAGGGGGAGGGACGGATGGTGAGCATCCCTCCTCCTCAGGGCACCCCTCGTCACCACTTTGGGGTGGGCATCTGGGACCTGGGAGCTTCCAGCCCTTGTTACCTTGAGCACTTGCACGTAGGGGACCCCGTCAGGACCGTAGCTGCTGCCGTTCACCTCGATGTGCTTCAGCCACTGGATGTGGGGCTGTGCATCACTGTAGACCTTGCAGAAGAACTCCACGTCGCTGCCCACCAGGGCTGTGGTGTTGGCGGGCAGCCCAGCCTGCAAGATGGGCCTGTGCGGCGATCTCTCTGCACAGAGGACACCAGAGCGGTGTCACCAACATAGTGGCCCAGAGCAGGGTTCCTTTCTCCCTCACTCTCTCCCACACTGTGAAGCCACAGAGAGCCTCTCCCTGGCCCTACAGCAGACTAGTGCCACCCGAGTCTGGTCTCCACCCCCACATTCCTTGGGTGCGAAGGACATGTGGGCTGTGCCAGCAGAAAGGACACTAACAGAGGCTCCTCTGCCTCCTTCCCCGTGACCCGCACCCCTCTGCCTGGCGCGGGGGTGAACAGAGAGCCAGGTCCAGCACCGAGAAGCCCTCACCCAGCACATCCAGGAGATAGCTGTAGCGGATGCTGCCAAACCTGTTCTCCACCAGGCAGGTGTAGTTGCCGCGGTCAGAGGGCACCACGCTCTCCATCACCAGGCTCCAGTGCTGGTGCCGGAGCTACAGAGGAGGAAGGCAGAGAGGCGAGGTGTGATGGGGAAGCCGACCCCGAGAAAGGAAGGCTGCAGCGGGGGGCCCTGGCCCTTACCCGGATGCCCCCGATGCGGTGCTCCCCCCGGAACTCACGCCCGTTCTTGAACCAGCGGATGCTGGGGCTAGGGCTGCCCGAGGCCGGGCAGCGGAACTTCACCGTGTTACCCGCGGGGACTGCGTACAGCTTCTTGTCCATCCGGTGTGGGTGAGTCCAGTAAGGAGCTGGGGAGGCATGGGACGTACACTGGGAGGGGGCCAAGGGGCAGCATGGAGGCTGCCAGAGCTGCTCCTAGCCGCTCGTGCTGGGAGTGGGAGGCAGCAGTGCCCCACGATCCTGGACCTGTCCCGGCTGCCCCCTCCTGCCCGGGGCGGCACTGACCTCTGCGCACGTAGATGGGCTCCTCATTTCGGTCCACGTGGGGACCGTCCCCATCACTGTCTTCATCGTCATCACCTGATGCCAGAGAGTCTGCAAAAGAAAATGGGTTGAGAGGGGCATCCCTGCCTTGCTGCCCTGGGGGGGGGGCAGAGCTGGGCACTGCCGGGGCTCCTACCCACGATGGAGATGGTGAAGTTGCGCAGGATCTCCCCAGTCCCCCTTGCCCGGCACACGTAGAGCCCTGAGTCCTCATAGGCGACCTCTGAGATCTCCAACAGGCCCTGCTGAAGGTGGATGCGACCTCCCGGGACAAGCGGACGGGACTCCTTGTGCCAGATCACGCCGGCACCGCTCTGGTTGGCATCACAGTACAGCTTCAGCGCGTTGCCTGGGTCCAGCAGGAGATGTTCCTCTTCTGACTCTAGCAGCGGGCTCTCGAATAGCTCTGGAGAGACACTGTGAGTGCCCACCCCAGTGCTCACCCCTCATCGATGGCAGGACCCCACCACTTGCCCACCCTGGTGCGGGGAGCACGTGGTGCTGCACAGCCCAGTGCCCGGCTCTGCCACCCTGGAGGCAGGCAAGGGCTGGACTCTGCCCTGGTGCGCAGGGACGCAACTTCCCCAGCGGCATGTCCCTGTCCAAGGCCACACATGCCACCGTCCTTCCGCAAGGGCTGCTCCCAGTGGTGCAGGGTGCCCGAGCCTGTACTGCCTCACTGAGCACAGCACCAAAACAGGGGCACCAAACCGTCCCAGCCACCTACTGTTGGACTTCCACGCGCCCCAGGCACGGTCGGGACCCCCAGCCCCGGCTGGGCAGCAATGCGCTGCCTGCTGATGGCTGGCAGCCAGCGTGTGCACAGGGAGAGCAGAAACCCAGGCACCAGCACCACAACATCCACCGCAGCCTGACCGCCTGTGCGCAGGTGCCCAAGGGACACACATCTGTCCCTAGCCCTCTACGTGGCCATCAGAGGGGGAATGTGGGCTAGCTGGGCTTCTGCTATCCCAGGACACGTGCTTCTCCTGCACCCACCACCAAGAGGCACTGACTGCGAGCCACCCAGCCCACAGCATCCACACCATCCCACTCTGCTGCATGCGTCCACCCAGCACGCCGAGCCTTCGTTCCGCAGGGCCACGCCGGTCCTCCCAGCCTCCGCACCTCCTCACCCAGCGATGGAGACACCAGCCCCCCGTGCCATGCCCCAGCCGGACGGTGACCCCGGCTCCCTCCAGCCCAGCCCCACAGGCAGAGCTGTAGGGCTGAGCGCCCAGGGCGAGCACCCCGCACCCCCAGGGGCTCGCTGCCCAGCTGGGGGTTGGCGCTTAGAAAGCAAGACCCCCCCTCCCCACCGCTCCCAAGCCCTGCAGCCGTACCTGGCTCCACGGCCCTGGCCCGGGCAGCGGCCGCCAGCAGCAGCCCCACCAGGACCTGCAAGAGGGG